>MU701022.1:28390-83152 GCA_026770625.1 Nicotiana glauca | reverse complement strand
GGGGGGGGGGGGGGGGGTCGGTTTTAAATTGTTTTACTATTATTTTTTCCCACAATTCCTGTAAGATTTGTTTAATAAAAAGATGGGATTGGGTGAAAATAGTTTGTTGTAAATTGCATGGAAAATTTTATTCTTGACAATTTGGAGAAGTGATCCGGGAGTATTGCATGAGACAAAAGATGATGCAGAAGTTTAGTGCCAATGAGACTGTTCAGGTGACATTTCTCATAATCCTAACAACAGGAAATCATCTAAAATATTTTGGAGTTCAGCAATTTTCCACCTTCCGGAGGTTATAACACAAATCATACAGTATATTTGATTGGTTGATTGATATATAACATATATCCTTATAAAATGATTTTTAAAAGAAATCATTCTTCGAAGGCTAAAACTCAAATAAGCACAACTAATTATTTTCTCATAAACAAACTAGAAACCAAATCCAACGAAGGAGAATGGCTTTGAGTGTTAGGCTTCATAACCACAAATCTTGAATAGTATGTCTTTATAATTCAAATGGGCATCCGTTGCAATTGGGAGAAATTTAAAAATAGCCAGATTTACAACTGGTCGTTCAAAAATAGTATAATTTGAAAAGTAATCGAAATTTAGCCACTTTTTATGTAAAGATAAATCTGAGCGAAAACACTGTTCAAAACCCAAAAAATACTCCCGTATATTTTGTTGGAGTTCCAGCATACGTATACTTGAACTCCAACATATTATATTGGAGTTCCAGGATAGTATGCTGGAACTCCAGCATAATATGATGGAGTTCCAGCATAAATACAATAGAACTTCAGCATAACATACTGGAGTTCCATCAAGTATATTGGTGCAGTATAATATACTGGAGCCAACAAAGTATACCGGTCCAGCATAATATGCTGGAGTTCATACACAAGTGCACCGAACTACAGTATATTATGCTGGACATGTCTCTATTGCATCAAAACAGTGTCTATTTTTTATTGACTTGATAAACGCTGGCTATTTTTGATTGGCCAGTCCAAAAACTGGCTATACGTGCTTTTTTATCGTTCTTCTCTTTCTTTTTACAGTAGTGTACGAATTTCGCTTTCGTGAGAGCACTTTCGTCGAATTTAGTTTGGGTTCAGTCCAATTTTCATCAAAATTATCCGGGTGAGTGTTCTTTTACAATAATGTATTTGAGTTTTCGTTGTTATTGTTGTTTCGTTAGTTTTAAGTTTGATTTCCGTACTGTTAGCGTTTAAATATTTGTGATATTTTAACTTTTACGATTTTTTCAATGTTCAGTAGTTCGTCTTATTTTTGATAATTTTGTCACTCTATTATTTAGTTTTATGTTGTAATATTGTAATCGTTGTCTAATTTATTTTGCTAAGTTGTTCAAATATTTTTAGTCTCTGTATATTAAGGTTAATTTTCCGCGTATTTTTTTTTTTTGCTTCATAGTATTATAAATTTCTCGAGTTCTTGTTAAAACTTGAAATCCAGAACAATGTGTTGGACTTCATATTTAAAAAATTAATTTTTTTGTAAGAAATTTAGTTCCAGTATATTATATGTTGAATGAGCTTTATTATATACTGGAGTTCTTTTATTTTGAAAATACTTGTTTTGATTCTATAGTAGTATTTGTTTAAGGAGTTTTATTTTTTTGTAATAAATTCTGTCCAGTATATTTACTGGAAGTCTGTCCTCTAGTATGTTATATTGGATGATTATTATAATATATTTGAGTTTTGTTTGATTCCAGTATATTTTACGGGAAGTCTGCTGTCTCTAAGCTTGTTGTCCAGTATGTTATACTGAAAAAGTTCTGTTTAGGGTGGAATTTTATTTTATTTGTACTTAATTTTCATGAATGATTATTTGTCTTTTTCCTTTTTAATATGCTCTTTGATCCAGTATGTAATACTTGAGTTTTGTTTGATTCCAGTATATTTTACGGGAAGTCTGCCATCTGTAAGCTTGTTGTCCAGTATGTTATATTGGATGAGTTCTGTTTAGACCGGAGTTTTATTTTATTCGTGATTACTTTTTTGAATGGTTATTTTTTTTTAAATTATTCTCTTTGATTATGTTTCTTCTTTATACCCCAGTATTTATTTTTGGAGTTTCATTGTTTCTAATAAATTTGATCCAGTATATTATACTGGAAGACTGTCATTTGAAGGCTTTATTGATTACTAGATGAGTTCTGTTTATACTTTGGTTCTGTTATATATAATGCATTCTGATCATGTTTACTAATCTAATTTGTAATATGCTTTGTTTTCATGATTTTATAGAAATAGAATTTTCAAGTAGTATATTGAAGGTACGTATTTTTGAAATGTTGAAATTTTTATCTTAAAATTATATGAAATGTTGCTTATATGTATTATATTTAATTTTAGAGGGAAATAGATTTTGTGACTTTAAGTAGTGGTTTAATTCATGTTCATTGTCATTGGAAAGGCGATCGAAATTTTAAGCAAGTTATTTCATCTTTTTTGTCCGGAACTCAAATGGATGTGTTAAAGAATAATGTATTTGGGAAGTTTTTAGAGTTGAATGAAGTGAGTTACTCTGGGAAGTTGACTTATTGTATGTTGTTGTCTCAAGGTTTTTACAAGGATAAAAGCAAAATGGTTTTTAAAGTTTTTAGACATGATGTAGCATTTTACAGAAGATGATTTCCACACTATTACCGGGCTTAAGATTGAGGCATCCGATTATAGTTTCTTTGACGCTAGAGAGAACCGTTTGAAGGAACGGTATTTCTTTGATGTGAAAAAAGGTTTGAAGGTAGAAACTTTGTATAAATTTATGCAAAATCGTTCTCGATTGCGTGCTGGTGCAACAGATGATGTATGTGTTGATGTCGAGGTCTGCGATGAAGATGCAGTAAAGCTTGCTTAGATTTATCTATTAGAAGCCGTTCTTTTAGGTAAATTTGAAGGTAAAAATATAAGTGATCGTTCTATGAAAATCATAGACGACGAAGAGATTTGTGCTTCTTTTTCATTGTGCAGTTTCTGTTTTGATGAGTTTACTGATAATTTGTCTCATCTTCTAACAACCGAGTTAGTGAAAAAGAAACCAATTGGTAGGATCGCATCTTATACGGCGCTTGGATTCTATTTTTGTTTAAATGTATGGATAATGTAAGTATTTAATGATTTCCGTCAATTTTCAAAATATGAGATCGGGGGCGAATTAGGATGTTGTCTTTCTCAAGCATCGGATGTCCAAAATATGACACACTTTACAATGATTTCTTGACTAATGCAAGTGTAAGTTAATAACATATGAATTTTTTTTTATCATATTTCTATGCTCATATATTTTGTTTTAATCTAATTGTTTATCTTTTTGTTTATTTAATAGAAGTTTAAGGTTTTTAAGGTCAATCAATCATATCTTTTCCAACATCAATCAAAAATTAATGTTAGTGACATTGTGAATGTAAGTTGTTGTTTCTCTGATTTTAGTTAATTTTGTTTTTAATTAATATTTACTATCGTACACTAGATTTTGGTTCTAATAACTTGCATTTCAAATTTTGGTTGTTGTATATTATTTTAGGACTCTATTCTCAGAAGCACTATTTTCCAGTTTTTTCTACTGGAAGTGGAATATACTCGATCGATATAATTTACTATATCAGTATAATATTTATACTGGATGATTATAACACTCAATATATTTTATGAGTTTAATATATTCATACAGTATACTTCAACAGATATACTGGATTAGTATAATATACTGGATACCCCTAATATACTCTATCGGTATATGATACTGGATAAGTATAATATATTTTATTTTACTATGTTTTTTTAGTTCTAATAACTTACAATACAAAATTATATGCTAGCCTCTTGAATTGTTTTTAAACTCGATAAGAATATTTTTGTGTTACGATGCTGACATTCTTAGAATTTTTCTTTTCTTTTCAAAGGGTATCAGCCAAAGTTGAAGACATTATACGTACACATCAGGTTAATTTTAAGATAAAGATGAAGAAAAATATTAAAGATACTCGAAAAAGATAAAGACACATGTTAATAAGTCTGTTAAGGTAATTAACTAGTTTGGTGCTTTATTTTAGTGTTGATTTTGTTGGTACAATAATATATTGTATGTTAATATTATTTATTCATTGTTACAAAATATTAATAAGAAGCTTGATATACTTTTAGAGTCTATTCGAAATGTTAATGAAGGAAGTAAAAAGAAATATGTGACGACCCAAAGGGTCATCACTTGTTTTCTCATTCGTACCGTATTTCCGAGTACTTGAAAACCTTATTTTTACTTGCCTCGATTTGTGTGCGTAGTCTGGGCGCTTAGCCGGAAAGTTTTTATGTTGAAATATGTGAATTCTGTAAAAAATTTGAATAATTTTGATATTAATATGATTAAAGTTGACTTTGGTTAATATTTTGGCTAAACTGACCCAGACCCGATATTGGACGGTCCCGGAAGGTCCGTAGAAAAATATGGGACTCGGGCATATGCCCGGAGTCGAATTTCGAGTTCTAGAGCTTGAGGAAAGAATTTTTCTGTTAAATTATTTTTCTGAAATTATTAAGGAAAATGGAAATGGAAATTAAATAAAAGACTATGGTAACACGCTCGTATTTTGGTTTCGACTCCCGGTACACGTCTTAAATATGTGTTAAGCGCTTTCTGTAAAGTTTGGTCGAAATCGGACGTCATTTGACGTGTTTCGGACCTAAATATCTAAAGTTGGAAGTTTATGAAGTTTGAAATGAAAATGATGATTTTGGGGCTTGATTCAATGATTTTGATGGTATTTTGGCGATTTGATCGCACGGATAGGTCCGTAGGATATTTTTGAGGTTGTGTGTATGTTTGGTTTGGAGCCCCGAGGGATCGAGTGAGTTTTGGATAGGTGTCGAGTTGCATTTTGAATTTTGAGAAAAATAATTGCAAGTCAGGTCTGTTGGCATCGCATTTACGAAGGAATTCTCGCAAATGCGAGACTCGCAAATGCGAATTCCCATCGCAAATGCGAAGAAGGGGAAAACCGAGCCAGATCGTAAATGCGATCAATACTTCGCAAATGCGAAGTCTGGGATAAAGGGTTGTAGTCGCAAATGCGACCCCTTGCTCGCAAAAACGAGATGGCCTGATCGCAAATGTGATAGAACATTCGCAAATGCGAACCTAGGCAGCCAGACCTGAGTTCACAAATGCGATCCCAGATGTCGCAAATCCCAAGCCTGTTTTGTTCGCAAATGCGAACCTAGGTTCGCAATTCCCATATCCGCAGCCCAGCAAATTTTATACTTAGTCAAAATTTTATTACTTTTCACCATTCTTTCAAAACCCAAACACCATAGGTGATTTTTCAAGAGCAAACTTCATCCCAAATCACTTGTAATATGATTTTTACTCAACTCTTTCAATCTTTAACATCATTAAATATGTTTTCCACTTAAAATCAAGGATTTTCATGGGTGAAATTGGGGTTTTTGGGTAGAATCTAGGTTTTCCATAAATTGGGGAGTTGGACCTCGATTTGAAGTCCGATTTTAAAATAAATTATATATTTGAATTCGTGGGGGAATGGGTAACCGGGTTTTGGTCCTAATCTCGAGTTTTGACCACGTGGGCCCGGGGGCATTTTTGGAATTTTTTGGAAAAATCATTTTTATGCATTCAAATTGATTCATATAGTGTTTATTAAAGTAATCGAATAATTTGTGATTAGATTTGAGCGAACTGGAGGTGGAACCGCGAGGTAAAGCGATAATTGAGGATTAAGTGGCTTTCAAGGCAATTGAGGTAAGTTTTTGGTTTAACCCTAGCTTGAGGGAACAAGAGTTGAGTCTTGTTGCTAATTGCTATGTGATCGAGTACAATGTATAGGCATAGTGACGAGTATCTATACATCGGTGTCTAGCATGACCGTGAGTCCTTATAGTGTGATTATCATAACTTGGTTGTGAACTCCGTGATTATTGGAGGATTTCTATATGTTGTGAATAACATGTGAACGGTGATATGATTACTTGATTCTCTGGAGCGTTGGCTCAAAAGAGTAGAGTGGGTTATAAGATAAGAAAAGTAAGAAAAAGAAAGCGTTGTTGATTATTCCCTTGCCGGGACGTTTGGTTGAGCTTGTTGGATTCCTTCCCTTGCCGGGATTTTGTCAATATTTGCTTATTTTTATGTCCCTTAGTCGTGACTGTTGTTTGGGAAGTCATACTATTAAATGATATTGAGGATCGGGTTGCATATCACAACAATGATATATGAGGGCCGGGTTGCACGCCGCAACAATGATACATGAACAATGATATGGGTCCGGTTGCACGCCGCAACAGTGGTATTTGTGGAGCGGGTTGCATGCTGCAACAGTGGTATTTGATGAGCGGGTTGCACGCTGCAACAGTTATTGATACTATGTGTTTTTATTGAGTATTGATTCCTGGTTCATTGTGAATCTAAGCTGTTTAGTTTGTTACTCGGGATTTCTGTTGATATTGTATAACCCCATAGCATGTTTTCCCCCTCCCATTATAAATGCACAGGTTTATGTGGTGTCCAGTCTAGCCTCGTCAGTACTTCGCCGGGGTTAGGCTAGACACTTACCAGCACATGGGGTCGGTTGTGCTGATGCTCCACTTCTATGCATTTTTGCACAGGTCCAGGTTTTGAGGAGCAGCAGCAACATTAGTGCGGGAGCAGAGTTTCATTTTTACGAGACCGAGGTAACCTTGCAGGCGTCCGCAGGCCCGACATCTCTTCTTTATGTTCTCTTTTAGATTATTGCCTCATTGTTTTCGAGATGGACAGCTTATATATTTCTTTCAGACCATTGTATTTAATATATTCTTAGTAGTTCGTGAGTACTGTGACACCAAATCTTGGGTAGAGACTATTAATGACTGCTCCGTATTATGATTCGTAATTATAAATCAGACTTCCGCTACTATTCTTGTTAAATTTCATGATCTATATTGATATTGTAAACTGTTAAAGTAATTGTCTAGTAATGAAAGGGTAAATAAGTTAGCTTTCCTAGCTACCACGAGTAGGCGCCATCACGATCCCAATGGTGGGAAATCCGGGTCGTGACAAGTTGGTATCAGAGCACTAGGTTACATAGGCCTCACAACTCACAGACAAACTTAGTAGAGTCTGAGGGGTAGGTACGGAGACGTCTGTACTTGTTCCCCAGGGTCTATTGAGTTAGGAAAAATCTCTCATTTGTTCTTTCTTGTCGTGCGATTTGGTTTCTAAATGCTTATTGAATTTCTACTCTGTTCTTTTGCAAAAGGCGAGAACACGTGCTTCCTCATCCACCGATTAGCAGTCCGAGCCCTAGGCAGCTCCCGCTAGAGGCAGAGGACGTGGCCATGCTAGGGGCCGAGGCAGGGGCAGAGCCCAGCCACCAGCAGCAACACCAGTGGCGGAACCTCAGGTTGGCCTTAACAAGGAGGTTCCGGCTCTAGCCCAGACAGTTCCGATGGGCCCAGCTCAGGTCCCAGAGGGGTTTATTGCTACCCCAGTTCTTCAGGATGCCTTGGTCCGATTGGTTGGCCTCATGGAGAGTGTCACCCGAGCAGGATTGCTCCCTGTAGCACCGGCCACTTCCCAGGCTGGAGGAGTGGCCCATACTCCTGCTGCACGTACTCCGGAGCAGGTAGCTCCCTAGCTTCAGATTCCACCGGTCCAACCAGCTGTGGCAGTTCAGCCGAGGGTAGTTGCATAGGCCGGTGATGGAGCGGCTATGTACGCAGATACTTTGTGGAGGCTGTACAGGTTTACCAAGCTCTTCACTGCTACATTCAGCGAAGCTTCTTCTGAGGACCCCCGGGATTTCTTATATTGCTGCCACGAGGTTCTTCGGAACATGGGCATTGTGGAGTCCAATGGAGTTGATTTCACGGCTTTTCGTCTATCTGGATCCGCCAAGACTTGGTGGAGGGATTACTGTTTAGCCAGACCAGCAGGGTCACCGCCTTTGACTTAGGAACAATTTTCGGAGTTGTTTCTAGAGAATTTTCTTCCCGTTACTCAGAGGGATGCTTATCGGAGGCAGTTTGAGCACCTCCAGCAGGGGTCTATGACGGTTACCCAGTATTAGACCCGGTTTATCGATCTAGCTCACCATGCCCTCGTCATACTCCCTACTGAGAGGGAGAGGGTGAGGAGATTCATTGATGGTTTGATTTAGCCTATTCGTCTTCAGATGGCCATGGAGGCGGGTAGTGACATTAACTTTCAGGAGGCGGCCAATGTGGCCTGGAGGATCGAGATGGTTCTGCCATAGGGGAGTGGTCTTAGGTCAGACAAGAGACCACGTCACTCAGGTCGATTCAGCGGTGCCTCATCTGGAGGCAGGGATTCTTATGATAGGGGTCAGCCTTCCAGGACCTTTCAGTCAGACCTCCAGGCTTCGCAGGGTGTTCCAGGTGATCGTGGCTTTCGTAGGCAGTGTTCCGATCAGCAGTCACTCAGTGCACCGCCAGCTCCTATCAGTGCACAACCTCTTCAGAGTTTTCTTGGAGGTCATTCGGGTCGTCAGGGCAAGTCTCATTGTATGGAGGGGTGTTATGAGTGTGGTGAGTATGGTCACATCAGGAGAGCTTGCCCGAGATTGAGGGGTACACAGTCGCAGCAGCAGGGTCCTCGCCCCATGATTCAGTCACCAAGTGACCCACAGCCTGCCCAGCCAGCCAGGGGCGGGGGTAGGGATCATAGAGGTGGAGGTCGAGACCGTAGAGGTGGAGGCCGGACCGCCAGAGGTAGGGGTCAGCAGGTAGTCGATCGTCCCAGAGACATGGTTTAGGGAGGTGGGGCTGAGTCTCAATTTTATGCTTTGCCAGCCAGACCAGAGGCAGAGTCGTTAGATACTGTTATTACAGGTGCTATTCTGGTTTGTGATAGAGATGTGTCAGTGCTATTTGACCCTGGGTCTACATATTCATATGTGTCGTCCTATTTTGCACCCTGCCTGGCTATGTCTTGTTATGCTCTGGACATTTCTGTTTATGTATCTACACCGATGGGTGATTCCATAGTAGTCGACCGGGTGCATCATTCCTGTGTAGTTGTGTTTGAGGGTCTTGAGACCCGTGTTGACTTATTGCTTTTAGATATGGTAGATTTTGACGTTATTGTGGGGATGGATTGGTTGTCCTCGTATCATGCTATCTTAGATTGTCACGCCAAGACCGTGATCTTGGCTTTGCCCAAATTGCCCCGACTAGAGTGGAAAGGGACCCCAGGTCATGCCACCCGCAATGTTATTTCATATGTTAAGGCTCGATGTATGGTCGAGAAGGGGTGTTTAGCTTATCTGGCGTATGTTCGCGACTCCAGCGTAGAGGTTCCTTCTATTGACTCTGTTCCTATTGTTCGGGAATTACCCGAGGTTTTCCCTTCAGACCTGCCAGGTATGCCACCCAACAGGGATATTGATTTCTGTATTGATCTGGCTCCGGGCACGCAACCCATTTCTATTCCGCCGTATCGCATGGCCCTGCCAGAGTTGAAGGAGTTAAAGGACTAGTTGCAGGATTTACTAGATAAGGGTTTTATGAGGCCTAGTGTTTCTCCTTGGGGTGCGCTGGTGTTATTTGTGAAGAAGAAGGATGGATCGATACGGATGTGTATTGATTACCGGCAATTGAACAAAGTGACGATAAAGAACAAGTATCCACTGCCGAGCATTGAGGATCTGTTTGACCAGCTTCAGGGAGCAAAGGTGTTCTCAAAGATAGACTTGAGATCTGGCTACCATCAGCTGAAGATTAGGGCATATGATGTCCCTAAGACAAAATTCCGCACTCGATAGGGGCACTATGAAATTTTAGTCATGTCATTTGGATTGACCAATTCCCCGACAGTGTTTATGGAGTTGATGAACCGAATGTTCAGGGCATATCTAGACTTATTCATGATAGTCTTTATTGATGATATTCTGGTATACTCCTGCAACAAGGAAGAGCACGAGCAACACCTCAGAGTGTGAGGCGAGCTTTCAGAAGCTCAAGACAGCTCTGACTACGGTGCAGGTATTGGTTTTGCCCACGGGTAAAGGGCCATACACAGTCTATTGTGATGCTTCCTGTGTTGGGCTTGGTGCAGTATTGATGCAGGATGGAAAAGTCAATGCCTATACTTCAAGACAGTTGAAGATCCACGAGAAGAATTATTCGGTTCATGATCTAGAGTTGGCAGCTGTTGTTCATGCTTTGAAAATTTGGAGGCATTATCTATATGGTGTGACATGTGAGGTGTACACGGATCATAAGAGCCTTTAGTATCTGTTTAAGCAGAAGGAGTTGAATGTGAGGCAGCGGAGGTGGTTAGAGTTGTTGAAAGATTATGATGTTACTATCTTGTATCACCCGGGTAAGGCCAATGTGGTGGCCGATGCATTGAGTAGGAAGTCTGCCAGCATGGGTAGTCTTGCTTATATTTCGGCCAGCCAGAGATCGCTTGCTTTAGATGTTCAGGCTTTGGCCAATCGATTGGTGAGATTAGATATTTCTGAGCCTAGAAAAGTGTTAGCTTGCACGGTCACTCGTTCTTCTCTATTAAAGTGTATCCTCGATCGGCAGTTTGAGGATACCCATTTGTGTGTCCTGAGAGACACGGTGCAGCGTGGAGGTGCCACGAAGGTGACCTTAGATGATGATGGTGTTTTGAGATTGCAGGGGCGAGTTTGTGTTCCCAATGTTGATGGGATTCGAGAGTTGATCTTAGCGGAGGCCCATAGTTCTCGGTATTCTATTCACTCGGGCGCCGCGAAGATGTATCAGGACTTGCGGCAGCATTATTGGTGGCATAGGATGAAGAAGGATATTATTGCGTATGTGGCTCGGTGTTTGAACTGCCAGTAGGTCAAGTATGAGCATCAGAGGCCCGGTGGTTTGTTTCAGAGGATTGAGCTTCCCGAGTGGAAGTGGGAGAGGATTACCATGGATTTCATTACTGGACTTCCGTTGACTCGGAAGAAGTTTGATGCTATTTGGGTCGTTATTGATAGGCTGACCAAGTCAGCGCATTTCATTCCAGTGGCAGTCTCCTATTCATCCGAGAGGTTAGCTAAGATTTATATCAGGGAGATTGTCTGCCTTCATGGTGTGCCGGTATCCATCATTTCGGACGGGGGTACGCAGTTTACCTCGCGCTTCTGGAGAGCGGTTCAGCAAGAGTTGGGCACCCAGTTTCAGTTGAGCACAGCATTCCATCCTCAGACGGACGGTCAGTCCGAGCGGACTATACAGATTTTGGAGGATATGCTCCAAGCCTGTGTCATTGATTTTGGAGGCTCGTGGGACCAGCTTTTGCCTTTAGCAGAGTTTGCCTACAACAACTGCTGCCAGTCCAGCATTCAGATGGCCCCATTTGAGGCGTTGTATGGTAGGCGATGTTAGTCTCCAGTAGGATGGTTTGAACCGGGAGAGGCTCGGTTATTGGGTACAGACTTAGTTCAGGAGGCCTTAGATAAGGTCAAGATCATTCAGGAGAGGCTTCGTTCAGCTCAGTCTAGGCAGAAGATTTATGCAGACCGTAGGGTCCGAGACGTAGCTTTCATGGTTGGTGAGCAGGTATTTCTTCGGGTGTCGCCTATGAAGGGCGTGATGAGGTTCGGAAATAGGGGCAAGCTTAGCCCTAGGTACATTGGCCCGTTTGAGATTCTTGATCGAGTAGGAGAAGTGGCTTACAGACTTGTATTGCCACCTAGCTTATCAGCAGTGCATCCAGTTTTTCACTTGTCTATGCTTCGGAGGTATGACGGCGATCCTACCCACGTGTTAGACTTCAGCGCTGTCCAGTTGGACAAGGATTTATCTTATGAGGAGGAGCCGGTAGCTATTCTAGACCGGCAGGTTCGTCAGTTGAGATCTAGGAGTTTTCCCTCTGTTCGTGTTCAGTGGAGAGGTCAGCCCCCTGAGTCCTCGCCCTGGGAGTCCGAGTCTGATATGCGGAGCCGTTATCCACATTTGTTCCCCGACTCAGGTACTTCTTTCTTTTGTCCGTTCGAGGACGAACGGTTATTTTAGAGGTGGAGGATGTGACCACCCAAAGGGTTATCACCTGTTTCCTTATTCGTACAATGCTTCTGAGGTCTTGAAAACCTCATTTTTACTTGCCTCGATTTGTGTGTTAGTCCGGGCGCGAAGTCAAAAAGCTTTTATGTTGAAATATGTGAATTCTGTGAAAAATTTGAACAATTTTGATATTAATATGATTAAAGTTGAATTTGGTCAACATTATGGGTAAACGGACCCGGACCCGAGATTGGACGATCCCGGAAGGTCCGTAGAAAAATATGGGACTCGGGCATGTGCCCGAAGTCGAATTCTGAGGTCTAGAGCCCGAGGAAAGAATTTTTCTGTTAAATTGTTTTTCTAAAATTATTAAGAAAAATGGAAATGAAAATTGAATAAAAGACTATGGTACCGGGTCGTATTTTGGTTTTGACGCCCGGTACAAGTCTTAAATATGTGTTAAGCGCTTTCTGTAAGGTTTGGCCGAAATCGGACGTCATTTGACGTGTTTCGGACCTAAATATCTAAAGTTGGAAGGTTATGAAGTTTGAAATGAAAATGATGATTTTGGGGCTTGATTAAACGATTTTGATGTTATTTTGGCGATTTTATCGCACGATAAGTCCGTAGGATGGTTTTGAGGTTGTGTGTATGATTGGTTTGGAGCCCCGAGGGCTCGAGTGAGTTTTGGATATGTGTCGAGTTGCATTTTGAACTTTCAGAAAAATAATTGCAGGTCAGGTCTGTTGGCATCACATTTGCGAAGGAATTCTCGCAAATGTGAGACTCGCAAATGCGAATTCCCATCGCAAATGCGAAGAAGGGGAAAATCGGGCCAAATTGCAAATGCGAAGTCTGGGATAATGGGCTATAGTCGCAAATGCGACGCCCTTGCTCACAAAAGCGAGATGTCCTGATCGTAAATGCGATAGAACGTTCGCAAATGCGAACCTAGGCAGCCAGACCTGAGTTCGCAAATGCGATCCCAGATGTCGCAAATCCCAAGCCTATTTTGTTCGAAAATGCGAACCTAGGTTCGCAATTCCCATATCCGCAGCCCATCAAATTTTATACTTAGTCGAAATTTCATCACTTTTCACCATTCTTTCAAAACCCAAACACCATAGGCGAATTTTCAAGAGCAAACTTCATCCCAATCACTTGTAAGTTGATTTTTACTCAATTCTTTCAATCTTTAACATCATTAAACATGTTTTCCACTTAAAATCAAGGATTTTCATGGGTGAAATTGGGGTTTTTGGGTAGAACCTAGGTTTTCCATAAATTGGGGAGTTGGACCTCGATTTGAGGTCCGATTTCAAAACAAATTACATATTTGAATTCGTGGGGGAATAGGTAATCGGGTTTTGATCCGAATCTCGGGTTTTGACCACGTGGGTCCGGGGGCATTTTTGGAACTTTTCAAAAAATCATTTTTATGCATTCAAATTGATTCATATAGTGTTTATTAAAGTAATCGAACAATTTATGATTAGATTCGAGCGAATTGGAGGTAGAACCGCGAGGTAAAGCGATAATTGAGGATTAAGTGGCTTTCAAGGCGATTGAGGTAAGTGTTTGGTTTAACCCTAGCTTGAGGGAATAAGAGTTGAGTCTTGTTGCTAATTGCTATGTGATCGAGTACGATGTATAGGCATGGCGACGAGTATCTATACATCGGTGTCTAGTATGACCGTGAGTCCTTATGGTGTGATTATCATGACTTGGTTGTGAAATCCGTGATTATTGGAGGATTTCTATATGTTGTGAATAACATGTGAATGGTGATATGATTACTTGATTCTCTGGAGCGTTGGCTCAAAATAGTAGAGTGAGTTATAAGATAAGAAAAGTAAGAAAAAGAAAGCATTGTTGATTATTCCCTTGCTGGGACGTTTGGTTGAGCTTGTTGGATTCCTTCCCTTGCCGGGATTTTGTCAATATTTGCTTATTTTTATGTCCCTTAGTTGTGACTGTTGTTTGGGAAGTCAGACTATTAAATGATTGAGGATCGGGTTGCGCGCCGCAACAATGATATTGAGGATCGGGTTGCACGCCGCAACAATGATATATGAGGGTCGGGTTTGTGCGCCGCAACAATGATACATGAACAATGATATGGGTCGGGTTGCACGCCGCAACATTGGTATTTGTGGAGCGGGTTGCACGCTGTAACAGTGGTATTTGTGGAGCGAGTTGCACGCCGCAGCAGTTATTGATACCATGTATTTGTATTGAGTATTGATTCCTGGTTTATTGTGAATGTAAGCTATTTAATTTGTTACTCGAGATTTCAGTTGATACTGTATCTCCCCATAGCATGTTTTCCCCCTCCTATGTTATTAATTGCCTTGTATTCGATTTTTGCTGTATATTTATAACTGCATAGGTTTATGTTGTGTCTAGTCTAGCCTCGTCACTACTTTGTCGGGGTTAGGCTAGACACTTACCAGCACATGGGGTCGGTTATGTTGATGCTACACTTCTGTGCATTTTTGCACAGGTCCAGGTTTTGAGTAGCAGCAGCAGCATTAGTGCGGGAGCAGGCTTTCATTTTTACGAGACCGAGGTAGCCTTGTAGGCGTCCGCAATACCCGACATCTCTTCTTTATGTTCTCTTTTAGACTGTTGCCTCATTGTTTTCGAGATGGACAACCTATATATTTCTTTCAGACCATTGTATTTAGTATACTCTTAGTATTTCATGAGTACTGTGACACCAAATCTTGGGTAGAGGCTATTAATGACTGTTCCGCGTTATGATTCATAATTATAAATCAGACTTCCGCTATTATTCTTGTTAAATTTCATGATCTATATTGATGTTGTAAACTGTTAAAGTAATTGTCTAGTAATGAAAGGGTAAATAAGTTGGCTTGCCTAGCTACCACGAGTGGGCGCCATCACGATCCCGATGGTGGGAAATCCGGGTCGTGACAAAATATCATCATAGCTTGTTGAATGATGAAGATGAAAGCAATGAATTAAGAGACTGTGCTATATTTTCAAATGAAAAACATGACAAAAGTAGTGAACATTGAAATAATGTATCCATAACAATTGGCTAGAATTAAGGACAACAAATATTTTGCTTCCTGTATATTTGGCTGGAGATCTATCATTTGAAATCATATTACCTAGTATTTTATCTTGGATGTATACGAAACTTCTTTTATTCTTTTCATAATCACTTCATTTATATACTGAATTTGATGATGTATCTTAATTTGTAAGCTAGTAAGTTAGACAAACTTTGCGTTTCAAAAATGCCCAAAGCAAAGAGGAGGAAATGATTTTTTGTTTTTTGCTGCAATTTAAAAGATATTTTGGATTAAAATTGGGACGAACCGACTAGTCGTCTCATGAATTACTGCTCCATTTCCCCCATCTCACCTTCTTTATGCTTTGTTATCTGTGTTTTTTTTGGTATCGGGTTGGTCGGATCGAGTCCAAAATGATTCTTGATAAGGTTTGAGACACTTAGTCTCTGTTAAGAAAGTTTAAGAGGAAAAAGACAACCGGATGTTGACTTATGTGTTAGAGGGCTCGGATATGAGTTCCGATGGTTCGGTTAGCTTTGGGAAGTGATTTGTGACTTAGGAGCGTGATCAAAATTGGTTTTGGAGGTCTGGTGTAGAATTAGGCTTGAATTGGTGAAGTTAGTATTTTGGTGATTTCCGATTGGAAGGTGAAATTTTGACCCGAGGGTTGGAATGAAATTTCGAGAGTTGCAGTAGCTCCGTTGTGTCATTTGGACGAGATTTGGTTGGGTTTTTGATCGAAAGCATGTTTCGGAAGTTTTTAGAAAACTTAAGCTTGAATTCGATGTGAATTGATAAATTTGGTCTTGTTTGAGGTGTTTTGACGATTGAAACAAGCTTGAATGAGGTTTTAGGATGTGTTGGTACTTTTGGTTAAAGTCACGGGGGCCTCGGGGGTGATTTCGGGTGGCTAACGGGAAGTTTTGAGTCTTGGAAGATTTCAGAAATTGCAGCAGCAGTTGCAGAGGATTTTTGGTCATCGATCGCGTAGGTAGATTCATGATCGTGTAGAGAGATTTTGGTAAGGCCTGAGATTTGTCTTCGTGTTCGCGTTTGGTTCTTCGCGATTGCGGAGTGTGAGCTGCACTTGTTTCGCGTTCGCATGGGATAGTTCACGTTCGCGTAGAAGGCCTTGGAGTCCAGGTGAGATTGTTCATCGCGTTCGCATGGAGTGGAACGCAGTCGCGTAGGTTCAAGTGTCTAGAGCATCACGTTCCTAGGGCTCAGGTCGCGTTCGCATAGTGTATTTTTTAAGCCATGAGACTTTGCCCTTCGCGATCGCGATGAAGGATATCCAGAACTGGGCAGTGAGGTTTCTAAACAAATCATCCGCGAGTTTTACAATTTTTCCACCATAGTTGAGTATTTTAAGAGCTCTTTAAAGAGAATTGAAGTTCAAGGAGAAGTGACTGGAGGTAATTTTTATGAACCAAAAACGTGATTCTATTGTGAAATTAACTTACAAATTCATGGAAACTTGAACAAAAATGGAAGATCAAGGGCTCGGGATTTTTGGAAATTTTAACTTGGGATTTGAGGGGTTATTTGCACTCCAATTTGGTGTTCTTTATATGCATAGACTCGTGGAGTGATAAGGAACCTGTTGATGTAAAAAATTTTGAGTTTCGAGAAGTGCGCCCGACGCTCGGGTTTTGCTAATTTCAAGAATTTTGGTACTTTTCAATTATTTTCGCTTGGGCTTTGTTCCCTTAGCATATTGTGATGTATTCGTTCTGATTTTGGATAGATGTGACGCGTGTGGAGGCCGATTTGAGGGGCAAAGGCAACGCGAGCTAGAAAATTTCCCGGTTCGAGGTGAGTAATGATTGCAAATGATATTTTGATGGTTTGAAACCCCAGATTTTCACATCGTAGTGCTATATTAAGGTGACTTACATGCCGGATAGTGAGCGTGGGGTAGAGCACCATTGGAGATTGTGACTTGGTCCGTCCTGATTGATGAATTTACTGCGTATTTGACTGAAATTTACTTGTTATCATCATGATTTGGGCTGATTGCCATATTTGGGCTTCGTGCCAATTATTTGAATTCTTCGGGGATTATTATCACTATTTCCTTACTGTTTTGACTTATTACTTGAACTCAGTCATGCTGTTTTTCCACTGTTTTACAACTCAGCCACTTTTACATAGATTTGAGACTTAAATGATAATTTGGGCGGAGAACTAATATTCTACTAATGGCCGAAGGGCTTGTCATGATATTCTGATTGAGTGTGGCCGAGGGCCAGATGTGAGGATACACTAAGCGATACGAGGCCGAGGGCCTGGATGTGTGGGTTTTATATTATGGACCGGGCTACATGGCTCGGGCTGCATGCCGCAACGATATATATATATATATATATACACACTAGATCGGGCTGCGCGCCGCAACAATATAGCGCTTGGGCTGTAGGAGACCCTCCGGAGTCTGCACACCCACAGTGAGCGCGGGTATCCATTGTTCTGAGAGTGAGCCTGAGGGGCTGAGAATGTTCTGAGAGTGAGCCCGAGGGGCTGATACTATTTTGAGAGTGAGCCCAAGGGGCTGGTACTGTTCTGAGATATTGCCCGAGGGGCGAACCTTTATGTGTTCATTTTTTATATTTTACTTGTCATTTAACGTGTTAAACTATGGTATTTGTGCCTGAGGGGCGGATTTTTTGTGCTCATCTGCACCAACTGATTTGCATTCATTTGCATAACTGTTGAAAAGTCGTTTCAGAAGAAGTTTGAACTGAGCTAAATTATTTTAAGAGATTTCACAGCTTCATTGTTTTCTTAAATGGTCTTACACTCCTTCTGTACAGCATGATGATTTGGTTTATGTGATTTATTACTGCTAAGTTGTTATTTACCTTTATTACTGACTGAGTTGGCAGTACTAATTTTACTCCCTGCACCCCGTGTGTAGATTCAGGTATTTTCTGAGCTTGGTGGCAGTCTCATTAGAGTTAGCAATGTAGTCGCCTGGCGATTGTCGCTCTGTTTTCTCCCTCTGTATTCCTCCTTATGTATTGTTGTGATTTTTCTGACCATCTCGGTCTTGTTGTGACTAGACAGTTGTAGTAGATGCTCATGACTAGCGACACCCCAATGTCGGACTGAGTTGGGTTGTTATTTCGCATGTTTATAAAATTGTATTGTTGACTGCTTAAAGGATTGGATTATTCATCCTTATAAATAAATTATTGATTTATTAAGTTGTTGGAACTGAATTTGAGTAAGTGTCGGTTGGCCTTGTCTTCACGAGAGGTGCCATCACGACCGTGTTTGGGTTTTGGGCCGTGACAAAAATGCAGATTAATATACTGGAGTCTATATTTTTAGCATGTGTTTGTGTTTTTAAAAAATATATTTTCATGTATACTGTGAATTGGCATTTTTTATGGTATGTTTTTATGGATAATGAGCTGAATTTCGTAATTTTTGTTGATGCTATTCTGTTATAATTAGCTGGATTTCTTATTTTGTTTTGTTCCTGTATATTATACTGGAAATGCTACTTATGAAGCGCTCTAAGCAAGTATATTATAATGGAGAAGTGTAAAATAACGGAGAAGTTATATCCAGAATAATTTGCTGGAATTAAAAAATTTAAAATTTTGCTTCATGTACATTATGCTGGAGGTATATCACCTGCAAGCATTTTCTCCAATATCTTATCTTGGATATGTACAATCCAGTTATTTTTTTTGCTGGGTTACAAGCAATTTATTGATTTATGGATAATAAGCTGGATTTCATAGGTTGGTTCAGACTACCAGATAAACCTGTATAGTTCAAATATATACATACAACGGAAAAAAATACAGGAAGTAAACTGTCAACAAACAAAAGGGGGAATCATGTTATAGGGAGGCAACAGTTTTAATTAGGAAATCACAATATAAGATAGAAACAACCAAAGAATTTATAGCGAATCAAGTACAGAAATATTCCAAATAAAACACACTAGAGTCAGCCACTGTTGCGGCGTGCAACCTGGTCCTCAAATATCATTGTCGCAGCGTGCAACCCAATCCATGAATATCATTTAGCATTGTTGCACCGTGCAACCCGACCCTCAAATATCATTGTTGTGGTGCGCAACCCGACCCATATGGATATTATTTATCATTGTTGCGGTGTGCTACCCGATCCATATCGTTTATCATTGTTGCGGCGTGCAACCCGCTCTATATCATTTATCATTGTTGCGGCGTGCAACCCGCTCCGCCAATATCCTACTTTCTCATCCAAACAACAGTCACAAATATGGGGCAAGAAGTAAAAAAACAAGGGAAGAAAATTCCGGTAAGAGAACAATATCAATAAACTCAATGTCCCAGCAAGGGAGAAAATCAACAACCAACAAAACGTCCCGACAAGGGAATAACCAATAAACCATCTCTTATTTTCGTGCTTTACTTTTTAATTTACTCCATCATTCGAGCCAATGCTCCAGAGAACCAAATAACCATAATGTCTTTCTTACATTCTTTGCAATATATAGGAAATCTCAATTAAGCATGGAAATTTCAACAAAACATGATAATCGCATTTCAAGGACTCACGGTCATGCTACACAACAATGTATAGATACTCGTCACCATGCCTATACACCGTACTCGACAAATAGCAATTAGCAAATAAGACTCTACTCCTATTCCCTCAAGCCAAAGTTAGACCAAACACTTACCTCGAATGCTCCAAACTCAACTCAAACCTCTAGTATAGCTTTACCCCTTGAATTCACCACCAAACTGCTCAAATCTAGTCACAAATTACTTGAATGTATCAACAAATACTAATTGAATCAATTTGGATGATTGAAAATAAATTTCCCTAAATTTTACTCAAAATTTCCCAAAATACCCTCAGGCCCACATAGTCAAAACCCGAGGTTCGAACCAAAACCCGGTTACCCATTCCCCCACGAGTTCATATCTATGATTTGTTTTGAAATAGGACCTCAAATTGAGGTCCAACTCCCCAATTTAAAGAAAACTTAGGTTCTACCCAAAATTCCCATTTTCACCCATGAAAATCCTTGATTTTAAGAGGAAAACATGATACATGATGTAAATGATTGAAGGGATTAAGTAAAAATTGACTTACAAATATTTTGGGGAAGAAAGTTTTCTTGGAAAATCGCCTATGGAGTGTTTGAGTTGAATGAATGAAGAAATGAGGTGAAAATTCGTCTAAGTATGAAAAATGCAGGTTGCAGATGTGGGAAATGCGAACTGGGGTTCGCAATTACGAACCCGGACCAAATGTGGGAATTGCAAACAAAGCTTTGCATTTGCAAAGCCAGGCCAACACTGGGACTTTCGCATTCGCGAAAGGGGCCTCGCAATTGCGATGATTTCATTCGCATTTGCGAAACCTATCAAGCCTCCATTTTCTCGCATTTGCGATATGGTAGTCGCATTTGCGAGTACTTCTTCGCAAATGCGAAGACACCAGAACTGAGATATACCAGATTTTCAAAAATGAGAAATGCAATCCGATGCCTATCCAATACTCACCCGAGCCCTCGGGGCTCCAAACCAATTATGCACTCAACCTCAAAAACATCCTACAGACTTAACCGTGCGATCAAATCGCCAAAATAACATCATATACAACGAATTAAACCTCAAAATTCATAATTTATTCCAAGTTCTCTTAACACATCAAATTTCCATTTTCAAGTCTGAAACACGTCAAATGACGTCCGTTTTCAACCAAACGTTACAGAAAGCGCTTAAATCACATATAAGACTTGTATCGGGCGTCGGAACAAAAATACGAGCCCGATACCATAGTCTTCTGATCAAATTTTCTTTCCATTTTCCTTCATTAATTTCAGAAAACAATTTCACACAAAATTTCATTTCTCGGGCTTGGGACCTCGGAATTCGATTTCGGGCATACCCCCAAGTCCCATATTTTCCTACGGACCCTCCGGGACCGTCAAATCATGGGTCCGTATCCGTTTACCCAAAATATTGACCAAAGTTAACTTTAATCATATTAATATCAAAATTCATCAATTTTTACACAGAATTCATATTTAAGTTTACCGGCTACGCGTCCGGACTATGTACGCAAATCGAGGCAAGAAAAAATAAGGTTTTCAAAGCCTCGGAAGCACAAAATGAAAGAAAAAATAGGTGATGACCCTTTGGGTCGTTACAGTATAATTTAACATTTTTATATGCAAAACTTACGTATTAAATAGTAAAAAAATAAAAAAAACAAATTTTGGTTCTTTTTCGATAGGTGTTTAATGAAACTCTTATTATGGTTTTGAAAATTCAAATGCAAGTACTATGCATCTTACATCTCTAATAGCAAAAAGAAAACCTCCTTTATTTAGGAATGAAGTTGCTGTCCAACACCTGGATCTGTGCAAAATAGTACAGAGTGTAGTATCAGCACAACAGACCCCATGTGCTGGTAAGTGTCTGGCCTAACCCCGGCGAGGTAGTGACAATGCTAGGACCAGACTCTAGATAAACCTGGTGTGTATATATATATATATATATATATATATATATATATATATATATATATAAAAGTACAACGGAGATTGAAACGATATAAGTCAGAATATTATAATGGAGAAGGGTAAAATAATGTTGAAGTTGTAATTTTTATTTTACTTATTATATGATACACATTTCTTTGTATTACGTAATAAATATGGTATTTTATGACGTAATAGCAATTTATGACGTAACATACTAGTGACTCTAATATAGCTGCCTATTTCATCATTTTGTCTAAATTTCAGTACTTTACATGACCATTGGGTGTAGTCTTTTATGCATTTTTATCTATAAAAAGTAATTTATATTATACGTTGGGAGTTGTGTTACAATAATAATTATATTTTTACTCTTTTCATAGGAGTCTATATTTTATGGATAAAAGTTGAATTTCATAATTTGATATTATTCTGTTATAATTAGCTGGATTTCTTATTTTGTTTTATTCATGTATATTATACTGCAAATACTAGTTATGATGCCCTAAAAGCAGTATATTATAATGAAGATATGTAAAACAACAGAAAAGTTATATCCAGAATAATTTGCTGAAAATATGATATTACCTAATAAATATGATATTTTATGACGTAATAGCTATTTTTATGACGTAACATACAAGTGATTCTAATATAATTGCCTATAATATTTTATCATTTCGTCTGAATTTTCAGTACTTTATATAACTATTGAGTGCAGTCTTTCATGCATTTTTAACCACAAAAAGTAATTTATATTTTACGTTGGGAGTTGCATCTTTTTATTCACGCTTAACATTCAAATTGCCTTCCGTCTTTTCATATACATTGTATAAGTTTTTATCTGCTATATAAGTAGGCTATGGTTGTGGATTTATTCACTCAAACACATTTATTTTTAATCCATAAAATAGAAAAAGAAAGAAAAATGGACGACGTGATCAGAAACATAATTGATGAAATTAAACAAGATATAATAGAAGCATTTGAGTTGAAATTTGAGGATTTTTTTAGAGAAATATGAAAGGATTTAGAAAAAATCAACGACAAGTGTCACTACCAAAATTAACCCTCTCATGATGGCGCCTATCTTGATACTAGGCAAGCACACATTACCAAAACAAAATGAGATTTTCATTTTCAATATAATTTACAAAGTTATTTAGTATAGAAACTTCATAAGGAGTGTAAATCAAAAAGAAAAGTGCGGAAACCGACATCGGGATATTACTAGTTATGAGCATCTACTTCAACCGTCCGAAAATATCAATGTGACGACCCGGCTGGTCGTCTTAAGAATTAACACCCCGATACCTTATTAACTGCTTTCTCCAAGTTTATTTCTGCTAATTTGATTTGCCGGGATGTTAGGTTTTGAGTTGTGGAGAGTTTTAGTACACTTAATCACTAAATGAGAGCTTAAGTTTGGAAAGTTGACCGCAATTGGAACAGTGTGAAGACGGCCTTGGAATAGAAATTTGATGGTTTCGTTAGCTCCGTTGGATGATTTCGAGCTTAGGGACGTGTTCAAATTGTGGTTTGGAGGTCCGTAGCTTGTTTAGGCTTGAAATGCCGAAAGTTGAATTTTTGAAGTTTCCGGTTCGATAGTGAGATCTTGATCGGAGTGTCGGAATAGAATTTCAAAAGTTGGAGTAGTTTCATAGTGTTAAACTGACGTGTGTGAAAAATTTCAGGTCATTCGGACGAGGTTTGAAAGACTTTTTGATCGAAAGCGTGTTTTAGAGTTTTTGAAATTCTTAGGCTTGAATCCAATGAAAAATTGGTGGTTGGATGTTGTTTTGAATATCCCGAAGGTGAGAACAAGTTTTAATGGTGTTTTATGACTGGTTGATGCATTTTGTTGAGGTATCGAGGGCCTCTGGTGGATTTCGGAAGGTTAACGAATCGATTTAGACTTGAAGAAAGCTGCTGTATTTTTTTTACAGCACTGTGAACAATATCCGTGAACAGTATCCGTGAATAGTGGCCGTGAACAGTAACATGTGTGAACAATACACGCGAAAATTTTGGACAGAATATAAAACTTGTGAAAATGGAACTTCGTCCCATTTTCCATTTTTACCCAATTTGGAGCTCGGGGAGAGGCGATTTTTGGGAGATTTTTAGAGAAAACAACGGGGCAAGTGTTCTTAACTTAATTTTGATTAGATTACCCAAATCTATTACAAGTTTTGGCATTAAAGCTTTGAATTTAGTTGGAAAAATTTAGAAAATCATCTCGGATAGATTTAAGGATTTGAGGGTCCAAATATTATGGGATTTGAAATATTTTGATATAAATGAACTCGTGAGAGTGTGAGGATTCCAGAAATATAAATTTTACCCGATTCCGAGATGTGGGGACGTGGGACATTTTGGTGATTTTACCTAAATTCGCGTATTATCTTAGAATTTAATCGTAGAATCAGTTATTTGAAGTGTTATTTACATTATGCAATTTAATTGGATAGATTTGGGTTATTTGGAGTTGGATACTCGTGGCAATAATGTAGTTTCGGGTTGATTATTGAGCCGGTTTGAGGTAAGTCGCTTGTCTAAGTGTGGGGGACTCTCCCCTTAGGATTGGTATTGTGATAATTGAAATGCCTTGTACGTGAGGTGACGAGCGTGTACTTGTGCTAATTGTTGAAAAATCCTATTTTCATAAAAATAGCCTTAATTGTATTTTCCTTTCTTGTTTACACTACTTGGAATTTAAGTCTTCTGTTAGTCTAGAGAAACATGTTTAATTGACTTAATGGATTTACTTGATCAAAATGCCTTATTTGGATTATGTGTAACAGCTATGCTAGAAATACCCGCTTTTCCTTGATATGGAATTTGAATTAATTTGTGTATTCTTCGTGTTGCTACTGGGTATTTACATTTGGAACTACGGATCGGGATTCCGGTAGATCCCCGCATATTATGAGTTGGACTAGGGGATGACACCCAGGAGATCCACTGGATATTTACATTTAGGGCTACAGGACGGGATCCTGGTAGACCCCCAGTTGTTATCTCTGTATTGAATTGTCTTTACTTTCTATTATTATCTGTCGCTGTTATAGTTGTTGTTGTTCTTCTATTTTGGTTACCTCTTATTGTTTCACTTATCTTATTCTATATCTTTCTACCTCGTATTTCTTTTGAGCTCAGTAGGGCATTGACCATCATTATCACTACTCAACCGAGGTTAGGCTTGGCACTTACTGAGTACCGCTGTGGTGTACTCATGCCCTTCTGGGCATTTTTTTTCATGTGCAGATCCAGGTACTTCTATCCAGTCCTATCACCCCTGAGGCGAGGTGACTGCTCTAGTGACTTCGAGTTATATCTGTCGCGTCCGCAGACCGATGAGTATCTTTCTATTCCTTCATTAGTATTTAACCCTTCTGTATTTTCTGTTCTTGTTAGACATTCCGGAGTTAGAGCTATGTAGTATTTCTTAGCTTCTGATTCATGGATTTTTGGGTTTTGGGAGTATGTATTGGTTTTGAGAAGTTATGTATTGTTTATTCCGAGTGGCATTTTTTAATATCGTTTATTCTGGTTATTTTTGGATTTTGATTATTTCTTCCGCAAGTTTTGTGTATGTTCCGCATTTTTAGGCTTACCTAGTCGTAGAGACTAGGTGCTGTCAGGATAGTTCATTGAGGGTGAACTAGGGTCGCGACAAGTTGGTATTAGAGCTCTAGGTTCATAGGAGTCATGGATCACAAGCTGGTTTATTAGAGTCTCGCTGATCAGTATGGAGACGTCTGTACTTATCTACGAGAGGCTATGTAACTGTTAGGAAAATTCCACTTCATTTTATTTCCTTGTAGTGCGAGATTTTTGATATCACAATTCTAAACTTCTATCTTTCTATTCTCTCACAGATGGCAAGGACACGTGCTACTCGGGATGATTAGGCACCCGTGCCCCCTACTGCAGCCGTTAGAGGCCAGGGCTGGGGTAAATGTGGAGGAAGTGCACGTGGTGAAGCCAGACCACCCATACGAGCGACCACCGAGGTACCACAGCAATTCCAGCCGGAGCCTAGACACCTGATACACATGCTGCTACTACCACGCCAGCACTTCAGGAGACTCTAGCACAGTTCATGAACATGTACACCACTTTAGCTCAGGCAGGGTTACTTCCCCTTGCTACAGCTACGTCCCAAGCCGGGGAAAGAGCACAGACTCCTGTTGCCCGCACTCCTGAGTAGCGAGTGCATGTTGATCAGGTCCCAGAGATTATTCATGTGCCGCCTGCACTGCTAGTTCGACCCGAGGACATGGTAGCGACTTCAGAAGATGATAAGCGGAGACTTGAGAGGTTCAAGAAGTATGATCCTCCGGTATTCAGTGGATTAGCATCAGAGGATGCCTTGGGATTTTTGGAGGAGTGCTACCGTATTCTCTGTACTATGGGTATATGAGGATCGAGCAGGGTTTTATTCACTACTTTCCAGCTTTGAGGAGCCACCTATGAGTGGTGGCTCACCTATGATTTAGGTAGTCAGGACGAGGCTACTTTGCTGACTTGGACCCAATTTCAGATCTATTTCTGAGAGAGTTTGTTGCTCAAAACCTCAGAGATGCATGGCGAATCGAGTTTGAGCATTTGCGCCAGGGTGCAATGATTGCCTCAGAGTATGTTGTCTGTTATACTAGCTTGGCTAGGCATGCACCGGCCTTGGTTTCTACTGTCCGTGAGAGGCTTCGCCGGTTTATTGAGGGGCTTATTCCCAGCATCAGGTCTAGCATGGCTCATAAGTTGGAGATTGATATTCCCTATCAGCAGGTGGTGAGAATTGCCAGGAGGATTGAGGATATATATGCTAGGTATAGAGGAGAGGGAGGCCAAGAGGTCTCGAGAGTCGGGCCATTACTCTAGTGCCCATACCCCAGCTACAGGTCGTCATGGTAGGGTTTATATGAGTCGCCCTATTCATTCAGCTCTTCCAGTAGCCAGTAGCGCTCCAACTCCTCTTAGGCCTCAGGAGCCTTATTATGCACTTCCAATTTCTAGCACGCCTCCTGCGCGGGATGCTTTCAGAGGTCAGTCCAGCAGAACTGACCCGATCTAGTCACAGCCACCACGTCCTCCCAGAGCTTGTTTTGAGTGTGGTGACACATGCCATATGGTGAGGGATTGCCCCAGACTTGGAAGGGGTACACCTCCACAGACTTCTCAGCCGTAGCATGCACCTCAGAGTTCTCAGGCCATGGTTACAGCTCCAGTTGCTACCCCACCTGCTCAGCCAGCTAGAGGTAGAGGTCTCCCTAGAGAGGGAGGCCAGGCCAGATACTATGCCCTTCCTGCCTGTACCGAGGCTGTTGCCTTCAATTCTGTCATCACAGGCACTATACTAGTTTTTCACAGAGATGCATCGGTTCTATTCGATCCAAGCTCCACTTATTCTTATGTGTCCTCTTATTTTTCTCCACATTTGGGTGTATCTCGGGATTCTTTGAGTTTCCCTATTTATGTTTCTATTCCTGTGGGAGATTATCTTGTTGTGGACCGTGTTTATCAGTCGTGTTTGGTTACTCTACATGGTTTTGAGACCAGAGACGATTTATTATTGCTCAGCATGGTAGATTTTGATATTATCTTGGGCATGGACTGGTTGTCACCCCATTATGCTATTCTTATTGTCACGCCAAAATCGTGATGCTGGCTATGCCGGGTATTTTGTATGTTGAGTGGATGGGTGCTTTAGATCACACTCCCAGTAGAGTTATTTCTTTCCTTAAGGCTCAGCGTATGGTTGAGAAGGGGTGTAACACGTATTTAGCTTATGTGAGAGATGTCAGTATTGATACCCCTTCCGTTGATTCAGTCCCAGTAGTGCGGGGTTTCTCTGATGTGTTTCCAGCTGACCTTCCAGGCATGTCGCCCGATAGAGATATTAATTTTGGCATTGATTTGTTACTGGGCACTCAGTCCATTTCTATTCCTCCGTATCATAAGGCTCTTCCTAAGTTGAAGGAGTTGAAGGATCGATTACAGGAATTGCTTGATAAGGGTTTTATTCGGCCTAGTGTATCACCTTGGGGTGCTCCTATCTTGTTTGTGAAGAAAAAGGATGGTTCTATGCGTATGTGTATTGATTATCGTCATTTGAACAAAGTTACAGTGAAGAACCATTGTCATTTGCCTCGTATTGATGATCAGTTTGACCAGCTTCAGGGTGCACGTGTGTTTTCTAAGTTTGATTTGCGCTCAGGTTACCATCAGTTGAAGATTCGGGAGCCAGATATCTCGAAGACTGCTTTAAGGACTTAGTATGGTCATTACGAGTTCCTTATTATGTCATTTGGGCTGACCAATACACCAGCAACCTTTATGCATTTAATGTACAATATATTCCGGCCATATCTCGACTCATTTGTCATTGTCTTTATTGATGATATTCTGGTGTATTCCTGGATTCGGGAAGATTATGAGCAGCATCTGAGGACTGTGCTTCATACTCTGAGAGAGAAGAAGTTATATGCAAAGTTTTCAAAATATGAGTTTTGGTTGGATTCTGTGGCCTTCTTAGGCCACGTGGTATCGAGTGAGGGTATTCAGGTGGATCCGAAGAAGGTAGAGGTAGTGCAGAGTTGGCCCAGACCATCCTCAACTATAGAGATCCGTAATTTCCTTGGTTTGGCTGGTTATTACCATTATTTTGTGGAGGGATTTTCATCGATTGCAGCCCTTATGACCAGACTGGCCCATAACGGTGCTCCGTTCCAGTGGATGAAAGAGTGTGAGGCGAGCTCTCCGAAGCTCAAGACAACTTTAACTACGACCCATAGTTTTGATATTGCCTACAAGTTCGGGGTCTTATACTGTCTATTGTAATGCCTCCAAAGTTAGCCTTGGAGTGGTATTGATGCAGGATGGTAGGGTTATTGCCTACGCATCCAGACAATTAAAGATATATGAGAAGAATTGTCCTGTCCATGATCTTGAGTTAGCTGCCATTGTTCATGCCTTGAAGATCTGGCATCATTACTTGTACGATGTTCATTGTGAGATATATACTGATCACCGGAGTTTGCATCATCTATTCAAGCAGAAAGACCTTAATTTGCATCAGAGGAGATGGCTAAAGCTGTTGAAGAATTATGATATCACTATCTTATATCACCCAGGAAAGGACAATATGGTGGCCGATGCGTTGAGCCGCCGGGCAGAGAGTTTGGGGAGTTTGGCTTATTTACCAGCAGCAGAGAGGCCTATGGCGATGGATGTTCAGGCCTTAGCTAGCCAATTTGTGAGATTGGATCTTTTGGAGCCTAATCGGGTTCTAGCTTGTGTGGTTTCTCGGTCTTCCTTGTTTGACCGTATCCGGGAGTGTCAGTTTGATGACCCTCATTTACTTGTCCTCAAGGACAAGGTTCAACATGGTGATGCCATAGATGTTACCATTGGCGAGGATGGGGTATTGAGGATGCAGGGCCGGGTTTATGTACCCAATGTTGATGGGCTTTGGGAGTTAATTCTAGAGGAGGCCCATAGTTTGCGGTATTCCATTCACCCAGGTGCCATGAGATGTATCAGGATTTGAGGTAGCACTACTGGTGGAGGCAGATGAAGAAGGATATAGTTGGCTTTGTAGCTCGGTGCCCTAATTATCAGCAGGTGAATTATAAGCACCAGAGACCGGGTGGATTGCTTCAGCAGATAGAGATTCCAGAGTGGAAGTGGGAGAGGATCACCATGGACTTAATATCTGGGCTCCCACTGACTTTGAAGAAGTTCGATGCCATTTGGGTTATTGTGGATCGACTGACCAAGTCCGCGCATTTCATCCATGTGTGTACTACTTATTCTTCAAAGTGGTTGGCAGAGATTTATATCCAGGAGATTGTTCGTCTGCATGGTATTCTAGTTTCCATCATTTCGGATAGAGGAACTCAATTCATATCATGGTTCTGGAGGGCCGTTTAACATGAGTTGGGTACGCGGGTGGAGTTGAGTACAACATTTCACCCTCAGCTGGACGGACAGTACGAGTGCACTATTCAGATTCTTGAGGATATGCTCCGTGCGTTTGTGATTGAGTTTGGGTGTTCTTGGGATCAGTTCTTTCCATTGGTGGAGTTTGCCTACAATAACAATATTAGTCCAAAATTCAGATAGCACCGTATGAGGCCTTATATGTTAGGCGATGTAGATCTTAAGTAGGTTAGTTTGAGCCAGGTAAGGCCAGATTATTGGGCACAGTCTTGGTTCAGGATGCTTTGGAGAGAGTTAAGGTGATTCAGGATAGACTCCGTACAGCCCAATCCAGATAAAAGAGCTACGTAGACCGGAATGTTCGTGATATTTCCTATATGGTTGGAGAGCGGGTTCTGCTTCGGGTTTCGCATATGAAGGGCGTTATGAGATTTGGGAAGAAAGGGAAATTGAGCCAGAGGTTTATTGGACCTTTTGAGATATTGAGGTGACTTGGGGAGGTTGCTTATGAGCTTGCCTTACCTCCCAGCTTGGCAGGGGTTCATCCGGTATTTCATGTTACGATGCTCCGAAGGTATCACGCTGATCCATCACATGTGTTGGATTTCAGTTCAGTCTAGCTGGACAAGGATCTATCTTATGTTGAGGAGCCAGTGGCAATATTGGACATGCAGGTTAGAAAGCTGAGGTCAAAGAACATTGCATCAGTGAAGGTTCAGTGGCGGGGTCAGCCGGTCAAGGAGGCGACCTGGGAGACCGAGCAGGATATGCACAGCCGTTACCCTCATCTTTTTACTACTTCAAGTATGTCTCTATGCTTGTTCGAGGACCAAGGAATGTTTAAGTGTAGGAGGATGTGATGACCTGACTGGTCATCTTAAGAATTAATGCCCCGATCCCCTATTAACTGCTTTCCCCAACTTTATTTATGCTAATTTGATTTGCTAGGATGTTCGATTTTGAGTTCTGGAGAGTTTTGGGACACTTAGTCCCTAAATGAGAGCTTAAGTGTTGGAAAGTTGACCGTAGTCGTAACAGTATGAAGACAGCCTCGAAATGGAAATCCGATTGTTCTGTTAGCTCCGTTGGGTGATTTCGGGCTTAGGGGCATGTTCAGATTATGTTTTGGAGGTTTGTAGCTAATTTAGGCTTGAAATGTCGAAAGTTGAATTTTTAAAGTTTCCGATTCGATAGTGAGATTTTGATCCGAGGGAAGGAATGGAATTCCAAAAGTTGGAGTCGCTCCGTACTGTTAAACATGACGTGTGTGCAAAATTTTAGGTCATTCGGACAAGGTTTGATAGACTTTTTGATCGAAAGCGTGTTTTAGAGTTTTTGGAATTCTTAGGCTTGAATCCGATGAAAAATTGGTGTTTTGGATGTTGTTTTGAGCGTTCCAAAGGTGGGAACAAGTTTGAATGATGTTTTATGACTAGTTGATGCATTTTGTTGAGGTCCCGAGGGCCTCGGGTGGACTTTGGAAGGTTAATGGATCGATTTAGACTTGAAGAAAGCTGCTTGCATTTTTTTCACCGCACTGTGAACAATATTGGTGAAAACAACGGGATAAGTGTTCTTAACTTAATTTTGGTTAGATTGCCCAAATGCATTACAAGTTTTGGCATTAAATCTGTGAATTTAGTTGGAAAAATTTAAAAAACCCTCTCAGATAGATTTGAGGGTCAAAATGTTATGGGATTTTGATTATTGTGATATAAATGAACTCGTGAGAGTGTGAGGATTCCATAAATATAAATTTTACTCGATTCCGAGACTTGGGCCTGTGGGGAATTTTGGTCATTTTACCTAAATTTGCGTATTAGCTTAGAATTTAATCATAGAATCAGTTATTTGAAGTGTTATTTACATTATGCCATTTAATTGGATAGATTTGGACCATTTGGAGTTGGATACTCGTGGCAAGAACGTGATTTCGTGTTGATTATTGAGCCGGTTCGAGGTAAGTGCCTTGTCTAACCTTGTGTAGGGGACTCTCCCCTTAGGATTGGTATTGTGTTAATTGAAATGCCTTGTACGTGAGGTGACAAGTGCGTACTTGTGCTAATTGTTGAAAAATCATGTTTTCATAAAAATAGCCTTAATTGTATTTTTCCTTTCTTGTTTACACTACTTGGAATTTAAGCCTGCCGTTCGTCTAGAGAAGCATGTTTAATTGACTTAATTGATTTACTTGCTCAAAATGCGTTATTTGGATTATGTGCAACATGCTAGGCTAGAAATACCTGTTTTTCCTTGATATGGAATTTGAATTAATTTTTGTATTCTTTGTATTGCTACTGGGTATTTACATTTGGGACTATGGATCGGGATTCTGGTAGATCCGCGTGCACTATGAGTTGGACTATGGGACGACACCCGGGATATCCATTGGTTATTTACATTTGGGGCTACAAGACGGGATCCTGGTAGACCCCCGATTGTTATCTCAGCATTGAATTGTATTTCCTTTCTGTTATTATCTATCGCTATTATAGTTATAGTTGTTCTTCTATTTTGGTTACCTCTTACTGTTTCACTCAGTTATACTGTCTTATTCTATATCTTTCTACCTCGTATTTCTTTTGAGCTCAGTAGGGCCCTGACCTTCCTCGTCACTACTCAACCGAAGTTAGGCTTGACACTTACTAAGTACCACTGTGGTGTATTCATTCCCTTTTGTGAATGTTTTTTTCATGTGTAGATCCAGGTACTTCTATCCAGTCCTATCACCCCCGAGGCGAGGTGACCGCTCTAGTGACTTCGAGGTATATCTGCTGCATCCACAGACCGAGGAGTCTTTGTCTATTCCTACATTAGTATTTAGCCCTTCTATATTTTCTATTCTTGTTAGACATTCCGGAGTTAGAGCTATGTAGTATTTCTTAGCTTGTGATTCATGGGTTTTCGGGTTTTGGGAGTATGTATTGGTTTTGAGAAGTTATGTATTGTTTATGCCAAGCGGCATTTTTTTTATCGTTTATTCCAGTTATTTTTGGTTTTTGATTATTTCTTCCGCATGTTTTGTTTATGTTCTGCATTGTTAGGCTTACCTAGTCGTAGAGACTAGGTGTCGCCACAACAGTTCACGGAGAGCGAATTGGGGTCGCGAAAATCAAGACTAACGTAGCATGGAAATAACTTAATATAGCTAAGGGAAGGTAAAGAGTGTGTAAAGCAGGGCTGCGATCGCCAGATAGGTACCTTGCTAACTCCAATATATCTGTCATCGAATAATCAACACTCGCTACGGGGTCAAGAAATACTTGGATCTGCACACAAGGTGCAGGTAGTAACATGAGTACGCCAACTCAGTAAGTAACCAAAGTAAATAAAGATTGAGCAGTGGTGACGAGCAATAAAACATATATAGTTCATATCATGAAATCTCAGTAGAATACATTAGGCTTTTAAAATCAGGGTTTGAATAAACTCAGCTCATTTAAGTCCAGTTTAAATAAAACCATTTAAAACATCTTTCAACATTATTCAAACAAAGTGATGAAACAGTGGGTAAAAAAAATGATGAAAACATAAACAGCCTCTCGGGCAAAACGTGACTCATGAACAGCCCCTCCGGCAAACATGAATCATAAATAGCCCCTCGGGAAACCTCACAGTCACTCATAGACATCCCCTCAGGCATACCTCCCAATCACTCGTAAATAACCCCTCAGGAACAACATGAATTAAGAATAGCCCCCCGGGCAAAACATCATATCACTCACTCAGGGTACCCGCGCTCACTAGGGGTGTGCAGACTCCGGAGGGGCTCCTACAACCCAAGCGATATAACAAGCCATCTCGTCAAATAATAAATCAGGCCCTCGGCCTCTCATATATCATAGATCAGTATAACATGCTGCGGCACGCAGTCCGATCCCATAATATCCTCACAACACAGGCCCTCGACCTCACTCAGTCAGAAATCTCTCAAGTCGCTCGGGCTATCAATAAAACATGGTGCTCAGCCCATAATATCATTTTATGCATCAAAATAGAGTAAACAATACTGAGTTATGAAATCAGTAAAATATGACATGACTGAGTACAGATCTTAAACCAAAACTGTGAGAAAATAGTAGTAAAAACCCATAAGGATCCAACGGTTTGGCACAAGGCCCAAATATGGTATTCAACCTAAAACATAGTAATACTTTCCAAATCACATAAGTATCAAATAGTTTTCAGTCAAATGCTTAACTTAATAGTTTCTACGGGATGGACCAAGTCACAATCCCTAATGGTTCAAGCCCTCACGCTCGTCATCTAGCGTGTGCTTTACCCCAAAATAGTAAGCCGACGTAAAGTCTGGGGTTTCATACCCTCAGGGCAAGATTTACGGTCATTAATTACCTCAAACAAGGCAATTCCAATACCGAGCAAGCCAAGTGATGCTCCAAAAATGACATCTCACACGCTCCGACAAAAGCCCAACCCGGGCTCGCATCTCGATGCCCGACAAAACCCATAAATTCCGACGACCCAATCAATTATGATTCCAACCATACTAGTTTCATCCAATTTCGACTCCGAAAAACTTAAAAATTCACTTTATGAAGCTTTAGGCAAACCCCCCTAGTTTTCACTTTAAAATCATTAACCAGATGCCAAAAACGATGATGGATTCATTAAATATAACTAAACCAACTAGAGAACACTTACCCCAATTCATATGGTGAAAATCGCCTAAAAAATCTCCCAAATCCGAACTCCCCAACTCAAAATATGGCCAAATGAAAAAAATCCTTATTTTATATATTTTTCTGCTAGTTATTCTGCCATGATTCTCGTACCAAACCATCCTGAAACTCTCTTTCGATGCCGCTAATGGATTCCTTGTAAGTTTTAGTCAAGTTAGGCTTTTGAATCACTCTATTTGACCTTATATTGAAGGAGGTATGTTGGTTTAAATATTTGAAAATAGTGCAGATTTTTAAAAACGAACTAAGTGGCAATTTCGTAATTAATCCGAAAATCTGACAACCCAATTCTTAGTAAAATGACCATAAAATACTCATACGATGTCCAAATTCAATGACTCTTTTTTCTATGGCTCCATAATTACGATACAGATCTAATGCTTCAGTTAAAAAAGAAACCGAAGCTCATTTGCTTAATGTAGTATTATTTGTGCTTGAAAAGCAACGTCGGAACATTAAAAAAAACAAGCGCAACACAACCCAATGCTATCCGAAACTCACTCGAGCCCCTCGGGACCTTGTTCGAACATACCAAAAGGTCCATATCATAACACGGACCTATTCAAAGCCTCAAAACACACATAATAACATCGAAACGACGAATCATAGCTCAATCGAAATCAATGAACTTGAACTTCAAACTTCCACAACCGATGTCGAAACCTATTAAATCACGTCCGATTGACCTAAATTTTGCATGACATTATTGACCTGATCTAACTTCTTGAATCAGAATCCGACCCCGATATCAAAAAGTCCACTCCCGGTCAAACTTTCTAAAATTCCAACTTTTGACATTTCAAGCCAAATTCTAATACGGATCTCCAAATCACAATCCCCATGCGCTTATAAGTCCAAAATCACTCAAAGGAGCTAACAGAACCATCAAAAATTCAACCCGAGGTCAAATTCTAGAAAGTCAAAACTTGGTCAAACCTTTCAAATTTAAAGTTTCTATATAAGAATCATTCTTTCAAATAAATTCCAAATAACCTAAAAACCAAAACCGGCGATTGACATAAGTCATAATACTTCATACGGAGCTATTCATGCCCTCAAACAATCGAGCGAAGTGCAAATACTCAAAACGACCGATCGGGTCGTTACGTCCCCCTACTTAAACATACGTCCGTCCTCGAACGTGGCAGGAGTTGTTCCAAAAGCCATCAAATTGCGTGTAACCCCACTATGCACATACCCGAGGGTGATCCCACGTCACCCTATCCCATATAGGCCTGATAACACAACATGACTGAAATATCTTAATCCAACCTAGTCCATAAGTCTTAAGGAATAATTTCCTACATCCAAAAATTTCTATAAGATTAGAATCTCGCATCTACACACTGTATAAGTCTGAACAAGCTGTATCAAACCATATCCGTAACCTAAGATGTAATCTTATCATATACCACATAACTCAAACACTCATGGCGATAACTCCTAATCACAGTAGCTGTTCAAAACAACCCAATACCGGTAATACACCTCTTAACAAACAAAGCCTCATTCGAACACTTTCATATACTACAAATGATGAAAGAAACACACAGGAACTCATAATTCATCAGATCAATAAGTCATGGAGCTCCCTCTTCTCCGTCAGGAGCTATAGCAGATTTCTAAGTCGACTTCCAATATTATCTTTCCAACTATATTGTAACCAATTCTGATAGTATTCATTTAGGTCCAATGACCTCATCTCATCCAACACGACCATGCTGATGACATGACACATCAATACAATCCAACGCTATAACCTGTGCAATTCGTGCACCGAATAGCAACATCCCAAATGTACTCAAATCATGAAAAAAATAACTCAAACGAGAGTACAGTCCCACAAGCTTAACAAGTACTGCCACAACGAAGTACTGAAAATCCATCACACCACGCAGGACCATCACACGAATCTAACACAAAGGTTCATACCTCAACATAATTTCACTGCAATGCGTGCCCCATCCAAACACTATTCCATGGCATATACCTCAATCCACCTTGCTCAAAATCAATAACCACGTGCAATTTGACATCAAGTACTCAAAGTCCATTACCATAACCATGGAGGAGCTAAGGACATAACTCCATAACCACGGAGGAGCTAATGACATAACTCCACACAAAATTCGAAAGAGCATAACCATTACGCCATCCACCAAACAATACTCTTCCCACTCAAATTCCGCTATAAGACCCCAATAGAACTGCACCGTATGTGCACGTAACCAATATGTCATAACCCCTCGTAATATAGAAGAGTAACTCATAGATCACTCCAAAACATGAATAAGCTCAACACCATTCGAATGTCACATCCCTCAGCAATAGCAGTTCATAGTCAATAAATACCCGGTGCAGAACACACATCCATATTGGGCCTACCAATGAACCCCAAATAAACTTTGGTCACCTACAATCGATAAATAACTCTCTGAAAGTCCACAATGACTGAACCACAACACACACTATCCTCTGACTAACCTTAGCTACATTTTCACAATCCACAACTATGAAACAATCAACTCATGATGACTCTTAGTCTCCAAATCCATAGAACACACGAATCGCCATATCTGATCCCAACTCCACCGATCGAATATCTGACACATCTCTAATATATGATCATCCCATGAGGAATGCTTCTCTGATTCTTTTGTGCCACATCACAAAATTTGAGTATCCGCAGTTGATCAATTAGACGAGTACCACAATACCAATGGAGTATCCATAAATCAAAACACATTGCCCCCTTCTCAATTGTATACTCTCATCAATCCACACCAAATAGTAATATCATTCACCTAGTTATCGGAGGTTGTACATGTTGTCTTCGAATTTATGACCTTTCTTTCAAAACTGAACCGTCACCTTACACATGCAAATCTCAACCCTACACAACATACCGCATATACCATGATATCCTATGATAAATATGAGAACTTCATAATCCACTCCAAGCTAAAAGCAACTACATACTCAACCAGCCAAGAAATTTTCCATTTGATCCCATCTAGGAGAAAATCACTATACATTCTATGCTCCTCGTGCTAGTAGAAAATATACACCTCCAACCGTGGTAGAAATCATCAAGAACTCTCTAAATCCCCTTTGCACAAAAAACAAACCGTCAGGACTGAATCCTTCTAACTCAACCAAGCTATGCAAGCCATCAAAACCTAAGTGCATTGCCACGAAACACCTGTAGAAACCCACCGCATCATAAGCACCCAAGAACCGATCATATTCATTACCACGCCTATCCAACCTACTACCAAGCTGTACTAATTCTCTGAGTTCCTTCCGAATTACCTACAAATCGATAATAATATGTATAATCCATAATGATATAGAAATGCCACAAGTCCTGACATCTTCCTATATAAATCTCAGTTTCTAGCCAACACACATCCTAAAGATTCCCAATTGCCACGTATAAATCTTGAATTCATTGGAACCATTCTCGAGAGTCATACACTCTGCTCAAATCTCAATTAAACTGACCAAACGGGTCGAACGACCTGTGCCACCATTAGCACTTCAACATCCAAAGAAGTAACCTATTCTTCTAAGCCCCCGAGCAATTTTTCCTTCTCCATCACGTTACATTCCTTACAAAAAACAACTAAATTATCCAATATTTCTCGTATACTCCTAAAGCTTAACACAACCCTTACCAAAAATTTCCTTTACTCAAGTTATCTTCGATCTCAACCTCTGTAAGCCATAACTGATTCACTAGTATACCTCAAATTGGAACCAACACAACACATAACCGTGCAATCAACTGATCAATATCAGACTCCCCCACGTGGCTCAAATCTATAGATCAAAACACACAATAACTCACAATGTCCATACTCTATCACTACCATAAAACCATAGTAAGAGTCAACTAAATCCTTTCATAAGCTCATACAACACATCCATCAAGTATTTCAATTCATCTGCAAATTTTGTGTTCCCCCTCGTAATAGGAAACCTACTCTCATAAGCAATCCAAACTCAAATTGCAACACACCTATTTCACTTGTAAAAGAGGTGTCCCAACCAACTACATAAGGATCACACAAACCTCAGAACACCCCTTAGGAGATAATCCACCTTTTTAGCCTCAAACTGGTATCTCTCTATACTCTTCCATAATCATAACTATTACACAATCACTTAACCCCTTAAGTTTGAACTCATAACACAACATAAAGATCTACTCCACTCCACAACTAAACTACACGAGAGGTCCTTCAACACACCCATAGCTCGAGGGAATACGCTAACTCAAGACAGAAGTCAAGCACTCAATAGTCCTTCCTACATCTCCAGCAAACTCTTTTTTTCACATTCAAACAATCTAAACACATCTCGTAATCAAATCATACTCACCCCATAGCCATCCAGTCACAAATCCCACCAATAAGGACACAAACGGGCATATAAGTCCCAAATGCACGTGCTCACACAATCAGAATCTCAATGCTCAAGCTACAGTCAAAACCCGGTAGCAAGCCCTCCAAACTAGCCCAACATCAACACACATAAATCACATCTCGCACCTTATCTAGGGAATCACAAGTCATCGATGCAGAGCTGATACCGAGCACCCATGTGCACACGAATGCGTGGAAGGAATTTAAGGAGTTACGCTTCAAGCTGGATCAATACCGCACGACAAGGATTCAAGAATGTGGAATTTTCCTAAAGGTTTTGCAGCCTCTCGAAGATAAGTACAGATGTCTCTGTACCGATCCGCAAGACTCTACTAAACCTGCTCATGACTCATGACACCTATGTAACCTAAGCTCTGATACCAACTTGTCACGACCCAAAAACTAACCCTGTCATGATGGAGCCTATCGTGATACTAGGCAAGCCAACACATTATCAAAGAAAAACAATATTTTCATTTTCAAGATAATTTTGAAAGTTATTTAGTATAGAAACTTCATAAGGAGCGTAAATCTAAAACAAAAGTGCGGAAAAGAAAGTTTGACATCGAGGTATCACTAGTCATGAGCATCTACTGCAATCGTCTGACAATATCAAGACTAACATAGCCTGGAAATAACTGAATACAACTAAGGGAAGATAAAGAGAGAGTAAAGCAGGGATGCGATCGCCTGGCAACTACCTTGCTAACTCCGATGGATCTGCCACAGAATAATCAATACTTGCTACTGGGTCCAAAAATACCCGGGTCTACACACATGATGCATGGAGTAACATGAGTATGCCAACTCATTTAGTAACCAAAGTAAATAAAGATCGAGCTGTAGTGATGAGCAATAAAACATACACAGTTCATATCATGAAATCTCAGTAAAATACTTCAGGCTTTTATAATCTGGGTTTGAATCAACTGAGCTTGTTTAAATCCAGTTTTAGTAAAATCATTTAAAACATCATTCAACAATTTTCAAACAAAGTGATGAATAGTGGGTAAAAAAAATGATGAAAACATACACAGCCCCTCTGGCAAAATATCACTCAGGAACAGCCCCTCGGGCAAACATGAATCATAAATAGCCCCTCAGGAAACCTCACAGTCACTTATATACAACCCCTCGAGCGTACCTCCCAATCACTCGTAAACAGCTCATCAGCCACATCATGAATCAAGAACTTCCCCTCGAGCAAAACATCATATCACCTCACTCAATGTAACAGTGCTCATTAGGGGTGTGTAGACTGCAGAAGGGCTCCTAGAGCCCAAGTGCTATAACAATCCATCTCGTGGCATAATAAATAAGGGCCTCGTCCTCTCATATATCACAAATCAGTACAATATGCTGCAACGCGCAACCCGGTTCCATAATATCCTCACAACACAGGCCTTCAGCCTCACTCAATCAGAAATATCTAAAGCCACTCGGTCTATCAATAAAATATGGTGCTCATCCCAAATCATTTTATTCATCAAAACGGAGCAAACAAGACTAAGTTATGAAATCAGTAAATTATGACATGACTAAGTAGATATCTTAAACCAAAATAGTGAGGAAATAGTAGTAAAAATCCCCTAAGGGTCAAACAGTTTGGCACGAGGCCCAAATATGACATTCAACCCAAAACATAATAATACTTCCAAAGCACATAAGTATCAAATAGTTTTCAGTCAAATACGCAACTTAATAGTCGCTACGGGACGGACCAAGTCACAATCCCCAATGGTGCACGCTGTCATGCTCATCTTCTAGCATGTGCGTCACCCCAAAATAGTGAAACAATGTGAAATCCGGGGTTTCGTACCCCCAAGACAAGATTCACAGTCATTACTTACCTCAAACAAGCCAAAAGATGCTCCAAAAATGACATCTCGTGCTTCCAACCTCCAAACGGCTTGAAACTAACCAAAAAGAACTCAAATATATCAAACAATGCTAAAGGAACCAATCCCAATCGAAAAAGGTCGAATCTTTCATTAAAAGCCGATAATTGGCCAAAAAGACAAACCCAAGGTCGCATCTCCAAACTCGACAAAACTCAAAAATTCCAACAACTCATTCAGTTATGAGTCCAACTATACTACTTTCATCCAATTCCAACTCGGAATCGATGTTCAAAACTTAAAAATTCACTTTATGAAACTTGAGGCAAAAGCCTCCAATTTTCACTTTAAAATCATCAATCAAATGCCAAAATTGATGAAGGATTCATGAAATATTACTAAAACCGAGCATAGAACACTTATCCCAATTTGTATGGTAAAAATCACCTCCAAAATCGCCCAAATTCGAGCTCCCCAACTCAAAATATGACCAACTGAACAAACCTTTCTTTTATATCTTTTTTTGCTAGTTATTCTGCCTTTATTCTCATATCAAATGATCCCGAAACTAGCTTTTTATTCCTTCAATAGATTCCTTGTGAAATTTTAGTCAAGTTAAGATCTTGAATCACTCCATTTGACCTTATATTGAAGGAGATATGTTGTATTTAATATTTAAAATTAGTGTAGATTTTTAAAAACGAATTCAGTGACAATTTCGTAATTAATCCAAAACAAATATGGCAACCCAATTCTTAGTAAAATGACCATAAAATTCTCATACGATGTCCAAATTTGACGATTCTTTTTTCTATGGCTCCATAATTATGATACCGATGTAATTATTCAATAAAAAAAAAGATATCAAAGCTCATTTGCATAATGTAGTACCATTTATGCTTGAAAAAACGACATCGAAACATTAAAAAAAAAAGCACAACACAACCCAAACCTATCCGAAACTCACCGAGCCCCTCAGGTCCCTGTTGGAACATACCAACAAGTTCTATACCATAATACGGACCTACTTGAGGCCTCAAAATATACATAACAACATCGAAATGCCGAATCACACCTCAAATCGAAATCAATGAACTTGAAACTTCAAACTTCCACAACCAATGACGAAAGCTATCAAATCACGTCCGATTGTTCTTAAATTTTGCACACAAGTCACATTTGACATTCTGGACCTGATCTAACTTCCGAAATCATAATTTGATCCTGATATTAAAAAGTCCTGTCTCGGTCAAACTTTCTAAAATTTCAGCTTCCGCTATTTCAAGCCAAATTCTACTACAGATCTCCAAATCACAATTCGGACGCGCTCCTAAATCTAAAATCACTTAAAAGAGCTAACAGAACCATCAAAATTACATTCCAAGGTCAAATTATAGAAAGTCAAAACTTGGTCAAACCTTTGAAATTTAAAGCTTGTAGTTGAGAATCATTCTTCCAAATAAATTTCAAATAACCTGAAAATCAAAATCGATAATTCACATAAATTATAATACTTCATACGGAGCTACTCATGCCCTTAAACAATCGAACAAAGTAAAAATACTTAAAATAACTGGTCGGATCATTAAAACATGCTAGATAGGATGGAGATGGTAGCCCGAGATGGCTTTTATCGTGGTTCTGGAGCATATCGTCACTTTGACAATGACGATATGGATGGTTTGTTTTTTGTTTTATTTCTTTTTTGGTGTATAAACCTTTAAACCCCATTAGATTATACTGGAAGTATCTGGAAGTATTTTAATTAAGTATTTTTATTTTCAATTAATATAATATATTTTTGTTTAAATCTTTTTGTGCGTTATTTTGTGATAATAATTCCTCCTCAAATTCAAGAAATAACAGAATAATGACTAAAATTTTATGGTTAGATATGTGAAAACTAAAAACTCTCCATCATATAGTATTGGACGTATCTTTTATGTAAAACTAGAAAAAATAATTTTATAAAGTGGTGCAGAACTGAACACAGTATAATATACTGAACTTTTATGAATTAATATGTAAATTTCACAAACTCCAACCATTTTATATTAGAAATATCATTCTAAACAATAGAAGACACATAGTACTGGATGTATCTTTGATTCAAAACCAAAGAAAAATACTGCATAAAATATTGCAAAACAACAACAAAACACTAGTATAATATGTTGAAGATTTTTGAATTGGTATGTAAAACTCACAAACTTTCCTGCATAATATACTCGATGTTTATACTATAATGGATTAGTATGATATACTGTATGAGTATAATATACTAGATCATTATATTATACTGATTATACTGAATGCTGCTATATTCTATGTGGTGAGTTCTAGTATATTTAACTGAGTATAAGATAGAAAATTTGAGAGATATATGGACTTTGGAAAAGAATAATTATTATATAACTAGATCAAAGTATGTTTTTATAGAAGAAACAAAGATTACGGTCATTTTGACTTCAATTCAAGAAACACAAAAAAATAGACAATAATAAAAAGGAATATCAAGTAAATTATTCTAGATGTATCTCTGATTCAAAACCATAGTAAAATGCTACATAAAATATTGCAAAACAACAAAGAAATGCCAGTATAATATTCTGGAGATTTCTGAATTGATATGTAATACTCACAAATTTTTCTACATAATATACTCGATCTATATAATATAATGGATTAGTATAATATACTGTATGAGTATAATATACTAAATCATTATATTATACTGATTATACAGAATGCTGCTATATTCTATGTGATGAGTTCCAGTATGTTTAACTGAGTATTAGATAGAAAATTTGATAGTTGTCTGGATTTTGGAAAAAAATTATTATGTAACTGCGGCAAAGTATGTTGATGTAGAAGAAAAAAAGATTACTGTTATTTTGACTTTAAATTAAGAAAGAGAAAAAAGACAATAATAATATTTTCAGAAACAAGAATACCGAGCAAATTATTCGAGATTACAATCAGTTTTTTGAATGAACGTATGCAACCTTATTGTATATAATCAGTCATTCTTTTTACTGTATTTTCTTGCATAAGGATGAACTTCTGCTGAATTTGTGCAATTTGTTCCATTATAACCATATCTTTTGCAAAGACACATCTTGATTCCTTCTTGAATTCTATACAGAAAACATGTTGATTCAGCTGTCTTCTTCATAGCATAACTTTTGCACCGGGAGGCTTAGTGATTTCTGATTTAATAGTATCTGATATAACCTATGTTGTTGAATCACCTACTGAATTTACTTGCCCTTCATATGTTTTTCAACCAAAAGTCCCTTGTATAATAGGCCGAGCAGAAAGCCGATTTCTTTTGACATATACTGTCAACTGTAGCAATTGCATGTTCACATGTTATCTCTGTGATGATCCAAAGGGGTCATCACCGGATTTTTCTCTATTTTCGTGCTTTCGAGGCCTTGAAAACCTCACTTTTAGTTGCCTCAATTTGCATGCATAGTCCAGACGCGTAGCTAGAAAGCTTTTATGTTGAAATAGGTGAATTCTGTGAAAAATTTGAAGAATTTTGATATTGATATGATTAAAGTTGACTTTGGTCAATGCTTTGGGTAAATGGATCCAGACCCGTGATGTGACAGTTTTGGAGGGTCCGTAGAAAAATATGGGACTCGGGCATATTTCCGGAATCGAAATCCGAGGTCCCGAGCCGGAGAAATAAATTTTTAAAAGAAATTATTTTTTTGAAAATGATATTAAAATTTAAAATGAAAATGAGTTAGAAAATATTGGTATCGGGTCCGTATTTTGGTTTCGGTGGCTGGTACAAGTCTTAAATAAGTGTTAAGAGCTTTCTGTGAAGTTTGGCCGAAATCGTATGTCATTTGCTGTGTTTCGGACCTAAATATCTAAAGTTTGAAGTTTAGCAAGTTAGAATGAAAAATGATGATTTTGAGGTTTGATTCATTTATTTTGATGTTGTTATGGCGATTTGATCACTCGAGTAAGTTTGTAGGATGTTGTTGAGTTAGTGTGTGTGTTTGGTTAAGAGCCCCGAGGGCTCGGGTGCATTTTCGGAGGTGTTCGGGGTGGTTATGGACTTAAGAAGTTAGCAGATTTTCTGTAATTTTTGCACAGGGGTTTTCTTCATCGCGTTCGCATTGTTAGGTTCGCATTTGCGTAGCTCTGTGCCTTCCCCCTTCGCGTTCGCATCTTGACCCTCGCGAACGCGTAAGCCAAATTCGGGCCCCAGTATTCCCTTCTTCACGTTCGCGTTCTAGCCATCGTGATCGCAATGATTCATTGTGTCCTCTATCGCGTTCGCATCCCTTAATACGCGTTCGCGTAGGCCAATCTTGGACCCCCAGCATTTTTCCTCTACGTGTTCGCGTCTACCCTCACGTGAGCGCGATGAATTTCATAGTTTACTCTTCGCAAATGCGGCCCCTTTCCCGCGAACGCGAAGGGCAATTTTGCCCAGCAAGTTTTTTAAGTTCAAAATAAAACCATTATGGGATTATTCCCATTTTTCATAAACCTTGTCTTCTCCACAACACATAGGCGATTTTTAGAGCTATTCTTTACCAAAGCTTCTTGGGTAAGCATTATCTAACTCGTTTTCTTATTTTTCTATCATCATTTATCAAATTCCTAGACCTAAATCATGAAATCAAAATAGAAATTAAGCGTTTTGGGTAGAGTTAGGGTTTTGAGAATTTTGGGTGATTCAACGTCAATTTGGGGTCGAATCTTAAAATAAATTGTATATTTGAACCCGTGGGGTTATGGATGATTGGATTTTGGTCCGAGCCTCGTGTTTTGACCATGTAGGCCAGGTGTCGAATTTTAGTATCCTTGGAAGAATGCTAGGAAATTTATATCTAGGATATGGGATGTTGCCATTGAGTTTTTATTGATACTATTGAATTAATTATGCCTAGATATCATTGTTTCGGAGTCAGATTATAAAGGAAAGGCGGTATTTGAGGATTGATTGCTATTCTTTAGACCTATGTAAGTGTTTGATCTAACTTTAGCTTGAGGGAATATGATTAGAGTGTTATTAATTGGTATTTGCTAAATGATCGAGTACGGTGTATAGACATGGTGACGAATATCTATCCACCGGTGTCTAGCATGACCGTGGGTCCTTGTTTGTACTTATTCTGATATTTATTTGGGGCTCTTCCATGCTAATTGATGAATTCTACATAATGTGAAGAGTGTGAGTATTAGTTATAAATTGTTAATTCCTTTGAGCGTTGGCTCGAACGATAAAAATACTATTGAGTACGAGATGAAAGAAAAGGAAAGAGATATGATAAATCCCTTGCCGGGATGGTTTGAGTATATATGGATTATCTCCCTTGCCGGGATGTGAAAGTTGTTATTGTTGCTCCCTTGCCAGGATTTAGCTGTTTAATTGTGTTTTCCCTTGCTGGGGCATTTCTTATTATTTGCCTATTCCCTCGCCCATTTGGTTGTGATTGCTGTTTGGGTAAGGAAGAGTGATAATGCACGAAGGGTCATTCCATGCCATGTTTTGATTATATTTGCACGAAGGGTCATTCCGTGCCATGTTTTGATTATATTTGCACGAAGGGTCATTCCGTGCAGTGTGTTGATTATATTTGCACGAAGGGTCATTCCGTTCCGTGTGTTGATTATATTTGCACGAAGGGTCATTCCGTGCCATGTTTTGATTATTTATGCACGAAGGGACATTCCGTGCCATGAAATGAGAGTTATGTGAGGTAAAGCACAAAGCGTGATGCCGTGCATTTTATTTGATTGCTTTTGGTGAGATTGAGAGTACAAGCACGAAGGTTGATGTCGTGCAACTGTTGATTTTCCTGCTTTGTTAAATATTGTTATTTCCCTGTTCCTTTCTTAAGTTGTTGACTTTGTATCCGGATTGTACTCCCCCATGGCATGTTCCCCCCCTTTAACTGTTTAATTTCGGTATTCTTTAATTTTATTGCATATATATATATATATATATTGAACTGCACATGTTGATTTGGTAGTCCTATCTAGCCTCGTCACTACTTCGCCGGTGTTAGGCCAGGCACTTACCCGCACATGGGGTCGGTTGTGCTGATGCTACACTTCTGTGCTTTTTGCACAGATCACGGTACTGGAGCAGCTTTTGGACCACAACAGTAGTATACTGATCGGGAGCTAACTTCAGTCTAGGGACTTACGAGGTAGCCTAGCTGGCGTTCGCAGGCCGAAGTCCCTTTCCATATTTTCAGTTTGTTTTCATTTTACTGAGACAGACATTATGTATTTTCTATTCAGACTTGTTTGTAGCACTCTTTAGTGGTTCGTGAGGTAGCGACTCCAGTCTTGGGTAGTGAAATGTTAAACTTCTGCATTTTAGGTTTTCAGTTATTTATGTTTTAACCGACTTCCGCTTTATTTAAAGATTTGTTATCTTATTATTGTTGTGTTGTTATCCGAATATGTTTAAATGCTTGGCTTGCCTAGCTCCGACAGTAGGCACCATCAGACTCCCGATGGTGGGAAATCTGGGTCGTGACAAGTTGGTATCAGAGCTCTAGGTTGCATAGGTCTCGCTACTCACGGACAAACTTGGTAGAGTTTGAGGGATCGGTACAGAGACATCTATATTTATCCCCTAGAGGCTATGGAGTTAGGAAAAGTTTCACTTTTGTTCTTTCTTGTCGTGCGATTCTATTTCTCAAATACTGATTGTCTTTCTACTTTGTACTTTCGCAGATGGCGAGAACACGTGCTTTCTCTTCTACCGCGCAGCAGCCCGAGCCCCAGCAGCAGCTCCTGCGATGGGCAGAGGCCGAGGCAGGGGCATAGCTCAGCCCCGGGCAGCAGTCCCAGAGGTGGAGCCTCATATTGACTATGATGATGAGGTTCCAGCCCCAGCAGCTCCGGTGGGCCTAGCTCAGGTCCCAAGAGGGGTCATGGTGACCCCAGATCTTCAGGATGCTTTAGTCAGATTGGCCGGCTTTATGGAGGGTGTCACTAGAGCGGGTTTTCTGCCAGTAGCACCAGCCACTTCCCAGGCTGGAGGAGGGGTTCAGACTTCTACTACACATACTCTGGAGCAGGTAGCTCCCCAGGCTCATGTCCTAGTGGTTCAGCCAGCTGTGACAGCTCAGCCAGGTATTGCAGCACAGGCCGGCGATGGAGTGGCTATGTCTTCGGATGCCTTGTGGAGACTTGATCGATTCTCCAAGCTCTTCACCACCACATTCAGTGGTGCTTCATTAGTGGATCCACAGGATTTCTTATTCAGCTGCCATGAGATCCTTAGGACCATGGGTATTGTGGAGACCAACGGGGTTAATTTTGCTACCTTCCGGCTTGCAGGATCCGCCAAGACTTGGTGGAGGGATTATTGTTTGTCTAGACCAGCAGGGTCTCCAGCATTAACATGAGATCAGTTTGCGGAGTTGTTTTTGGAGAAGTTTCTCCCAGTCACTCAGCGGGAGGCACTTCACAGGCAGTTTGAGTGCCTCCAGCAGGGCTTCATGACAGTCACACAGTATGAGACTCAGTTCATTGATTTGGCACGCCATGCTATTGTTATACTCCCCACAGAGCGAGAGAGGGTTCGGAGGTTTATTGATGGATTGATTCAGCCGATCCACCTCCAGAAGGCTATGGGGGATGGTAGTGAGATGTCCTTTCAAGAGGCAGCCAATGCGGCCTACCGAGTTGAGATGGCCCTTGCACGAGGAGGTGGTCATGTGTCGGATAAGAGGCCTCGTCATTCTGGTAGATTCAGTGGTACCTCATCTGGAGGTAGGGATTCATATGGTAGAGGTTATTCACTGAGACCCTTTCAGTCAGCGCTCCAGGTTTCTCATGGTACTCTTGACGGTGGTGGTTCTCAGTAGCATTATTCTGATCAGCAGCCTATCAGTGCACCTCTACTTCAGAGCTTCAGGGGAGGACATTCAGTTCGACAGCGCCAGCAGTCGCAGCAGCCAAGAGCTTGTTATGGTTGTGGTGAACCCGGTCACATTGTCAGGTTTTGCCCTCGAGCCTCGGGTAGCTCTCAGCAGTAGGGTCCTCGCCCCATGATTCAAGCATCAGGCGATTTGCAGCTCGCCCTGCCAGCTAGAGTTGGGGGTAGGGATCATAGAGGTGGAGGTATAGACCGTAGAGGTGGACCTCAGACCGGCAGAGGTAGAGGTCAGCCAGTAGCCGATCATCCTAGAGACATGGTTCAGAGAGGTGGGGCCTAGCCCCAGTGTTATGCTTTGCTAGCCAGGCCAGAGGCTGAGTCTTCAGATGCAGTTATTACAGGTACTATTCTGGTCTATGATAGGGATGTTTCACTGCTATTTGACCCTAGTTCTATGTATTCATGTTTGTCGTCCTATTTTACACCTTACTTGGCTATGCCTAGTGATGCCTTAGGTATTCCTGTTTATGTATCTACACCGGTGGGTGATTCTATAGTGGTCGACCGAGTTCATCGTTCCTTTGTGGTAGTGTTTGAGGGTCTTGAGACCCGTGTTGATTTATTGCTCTTAGACATGGTGAATTTCGACGTCATATTAGGGATGGATTGGTTGTCCCCGTATCATGCTATCTTGGATTGTCACGCCATGACCGTGACCTTGGCTTTACCAGATTTGCCCCGATTGAAGTGGAGAGGGACCCCAGGTCATGCCACCCGTAGTGTTATTTCATATGTAAAGGCTCGACGCATGGTCGAGAAGGGTTGTTTAGCTTATCTGGCGTATGTTCTCAATTCCAGAACAGAGATTCCTTCTATTGACTCTGTTCCTATTGTTCGGGAGTTCCCCCGAGGTTTTTCCTTCAGACCTGCCGGGTATGCTGCCCAACAGGGATATTGATTTCTTTATTGATCTGGCCCCAAGCACGCAACCCATTTATATTCTGTCGTATCGCATGGCCCCGCCAGAGTTGAAAGAGTTAAAGGACCAGTTGCAAGATTTGCTAGAGAAGGGTTTTATCAGGCCTAGTGTTTCTCCTTGGGGTGCGCCAGTGTTATTTGTGAAGAAAAAGGATGGATCGATGAGGATGTGCATTGATTACTGACAATTGAACAAGGTAACGATAAAGAACAAGTATCCACTACCGAGGATTTATGACTTGTTTGACCAGCTTCAGGGTGCAAAGGTGTTCTCAAAGATAGACTTGAGATCTGGCTACCATCAGCTGAGGATTAGGGTGTCTGATGTCCCTAAGACAACGTTCCACACTCGGTATGGGCATTATGAGTTTTTGGTCATGTCATTTGGGTTGACCAATGCCCTAGCAGCATTTATGGAGTTGATGAACCGAGTGTTCAGACCTTACTTGGACCTATTCATGATAGTTTTATTGATGATATTCTGGTGTACTCCCGCAGTCAGGAGGAGCAATAGTAGCACCTCAGAGTGGTTCTTCAGACTCTGAAGGATAGCCAGTTATATGCTAAGTTCTCGAAGTGCAAGTTCTGTTTCAGTTCAGTTGAATTTTTGGGTCATGTCGTATCAACAGAGGGTATTCAGGTGGACCCGAAGAAGATTGAGGCAGTCAAGAACTGGCCTCGACCAACATCAGCTTCTGAGATTCGGAGTTTCTTAGGGTTAGTAGGTTATTACCGTCAGGTTCGTGGAGGGATTTTCATCCATAGCAGCCTCGATGACCAGATTGACCCAGTAGGGTGCCCAGTTCAGATGGTCAGACGAGTGTGAGGAGAGCTTCAGAAGCTCAAGACAACTCTAACTACGGCACCGGTATTGTTTTTGCCCACGGGTTCAGGGCCTTATACAGTTTATTGTAATGCTTCCTGTATTGGGCTTGGTGCTGTATTGATGCAGGATGGTATAGTCATTGCCTATGCTTCGAGGCAATTGAAGATCCACGAGAAGAATTATCCGATTTATGATCTAGAGTTGGCAGCCATTGTTCATGCTTTGAAGATTTGGACGCATTACTTATATGGTGTGACGTGTGAGGTGTACATTGACCACAAGAATATAAAATACTTGTTCAAGCAGAAGGAGTTGAACTTGAGGCAGCGGAGGTGGTTGGAGCTATTGAAGGATTATGATATTACTATTTTGTACCACCCGGGGACAACCAATGTGGTGACTGATGTATTGAGTAGGAAGTCCGCCAGCATGGGTAGTCTTGCTTATGTTTGGTCAGCCAGAGACAGTTTGCTTTGGATATACAGGCTTTGGCCAATCGTCTTGTGAGGTTGGACATTTCTGAGCCTAGTAGAGTTTTAGCCTACACGGTCGCTCGTTCTTCATTATTGGAGCATATCCATGATCGGCAGTTTGATGATCCCCATTTGTGTGTCATGAGAGACACGGTGGAGCGTGGAGGTGCCACGAAGGTGACCTTAGATGATGATGGTGTTTTGAGGTTGCAGGGGCGAGTTTGTATGCCCAATGTCGACGGGATTTGAGAGTTGATCTTAGCGGAGGCCCATAGTTTGCGGTATTCTATTCACCCAGGCGCCGCGAAGATGTATCAGGACTTGCGACAACATTATTGGTGGCGTGGGATGAAGAAAGATATTGTTGCATATGTGGCTCGATGTTTGAACTATCATCAGGTTAAGTATGAGCATCAAAGGCCTGGTGGTTTGTTTCAGAGGATTGAACTTCCTAAGTGGAAGTGGGAAAGGATTACCATGGATTTCGTTACTAGACTTCCGATGACTCGGAAGAATTTTGATGCTATTTAGGTCATTCTTGATAGGCTGACCAAGTCAACGCATTTTATTCCTATTGCAGCCACCTATTCATCGGAGAGGTTAACTGAGATCTACATCCGGGAGATTGTTCGCCTTCATGGGGTGCCGACATCTATCATTTCGGACCGTCTGGAGAGAAGTTCAACAGGAGTTGGGCACCCGGGTTCAGTTGAGCACAACATTCCACCCTCAGATGGATGACCAATCCGAGAGGACTATTCAGATATTGGAGGATATGCTCCGAGCCTATGTCATTGATTTTGGAGGCTCCTGAGACCAGTTTTTGACTTTAGCAGAGTTCACCTACAACAACAACTACCAGTCCAACATTCATATGGCTCCATATGAGGCGTTGTATGGTAGGCGATGTTAGTCTCCAGTCGGATGGTTTGAGCCGGGAGAGGCTAGGTTATTGGGTACAGATTTAGTTCAGGAGGCCTTGGATAAGGTCAAGATCATTCAGGACAGACTTAGTTCGGCTTAGTCGCGGCAAAAGAGTTATGCGGATCACAAGGTTCGAGATGTATCTTTCATGGTTGGTAAGCGAGTATTGCTCCGTGTATCGCCTATGAAAAGCGTGATGAGATTCGGGAAGAAGGGCAAGCTTAGCCCTAGGTTCATTGACCCATTTGAGATTCTAGATCGTGTGACAGAGGTGGCTTATAAACTTGCCTTGCCACCTAGCTTGTCAGCCGTGCATCCAGTGTTTTATGTGTCCATGCTTCGGAGGTATCACGGTGATCCAGCCCACGTGTTAGATTTCAGCACTATCCAGTTGGACAAAGATCTGTCTTACGAGGAGGAGCCAGTAGCTATCCTAGACCGGCAGGTTCGACAGTTGAGGTCGAAGAGTTTCCCTTTAGTGTGTGTCCAGTGGAGAGGTCAGCCTCCTGAGGCATCGACCTGGGAGTCCAAGTCTGATATGCGGAGCCGTTATTCTCATCTATTTCCTGACTCAGGTACTCCTTTCTTTTGTCCGTTCGCGGACGAACCGTTGTTTTAGAGGTGGAGAATGTGACGACCCAAAGGGGTCATCACCGGATTTTTCTCTTTTTCACGCTTCTGAGGCCTTGAAAACCTCACTTTTAGTTGCCTCAATTAGCGTGCACAGTCCGCTGGAAAGCTTTTATGTTGAAATATGTGAATTATGTGAAACATTTGAAGAATTTTGATATTAATATGATTAAAGTTGACTTTGGTCAACATTTTGGGTAAACGAACCCGGACCAGTGATGTGACGGTCCCGGAGGGTCCATATAAAAGTATGGGACTCGGGCGCATTCCCGGAATCGAAATTCGAGGTCCTGAGCCCGAGAAATAAATTTTTGAAAGAAATTGTTTTTGTGAAAATGATATGAAAATTTGAAATGAAAATGAGTTAGAAAAAATTGGTATCGGGCCCTTATTTTGGTTCCGGTGGCCGGTACAAGTCTTAAATATGTGTTAAGCGCTTTCTGTGAAGTTTGGTCGAAATCGGACGTCATTTGATGTGTTTCGGACCTAAATATCTAAAGTTTGAAGTTTAGGAAGTTAGAATGAAAAATGATGATTTTGAGGTTTGATTCATTGATTTTGATGTTGTTATGGCAATTTGATCACTCGAGTAAGTTCGTAGGATGTTGTTGAGTTAGTGTGTGTGTTTGGTTCAGAGCCCCAAGGGCTCGGGTGCATTTTCGGAGGTGTTCGGGGTGGTTATGGACTTAAGAAGTTAGCAGATTTTCTGCAATTTTTGCACAGGGGTTTTCTTCATCGCATTCGCATCGTTAGGTTTGCGATCGCGTAGCTCTGTGCCTTCCCCCTTTCCGTTCGCGTCTTGACCCTCACGAATGCGTAAACCAAATTCGGGCCCAAGTATTACCCTTCTTTGCATTCGCGTTCTAGCCATCGCGATCGCGATGATTCATTGTGTCCTCTATCGCATTCGCGTCCCTTAATACGTGTTCGCTTAGGCCAATCTTGGACCCCCAACATTTTTCCTCTACGCGTTCACGTCGACCCTTACGCGAATGCGATGAATTTCCCAGTTTACCCTTCGCATACACAGCCCCTTTCCTGCGAACGCGAAGGGCAATTTTTCCTAGTATATTTTTTAAGTTCAAAACAGAACCATTGCGGGATTATTCCCATTTTTCATAAACCTTGTCTTCTCCACAGCACATAGGCGATTTTTAGAGATATTCTTCACCAAAGCTTTTGAGGTAAGCATTATCTAACTCGTTTTCTTCTTTTTCTATCATCATTTATCAAATTCCTAGACCTAAATCATGAAATCAAAGTAGAAATTTAGGGTTTTGGGTAGAGTTAGGGTTTTGAGAATTTTGGGTGATTCAACCTCAATTTGGGGTCGAATCTTAAAATAAATTGTATTTTGAACCTGTGGGGTTATGGGTGATTGGGTTTTGGTCCGAGCCTCGTGTTTGGACCATGTGGGCCCGGTGTCAAATTTTAGTATCCTTGGAAGAATGCTAGGAAATTCATATCTAGGCTATGGGATGTTTCCATTGAGTTATTATTGATACTATTGAATTAATTATGCCTAGATATCATTGTTTCGGAGTCGGATTGTAGAGGAAAGGCGGTATTTAAGGATTGATTGCTATTCATTGGACCGAGGTAAGTGTTTGATCTAACTTTGGCATGAAGGAATAGGATTAGAGTGTTATTAATTGCTAATTGCTAAATGATCGAGTACGGTGTATAGGCATGGTGACGAGTATCTATTCACCGGTGTCTAGCATGACCGTGGGTCCTTGTTTGTACTTATTCTGGTATTTATTTGGGGCTCCTCCATGGTAATTGATGAATTCTACATAATGTGAAGAGTATGATGATTAGTTGTAAATTGTGAATTCCTTGGAGCGTTGGCTCGAATGATAAAAATAATATTGATTAAGAAATGGAAAGAGATATGATAAATCCCTTGCCGGGATGGTTTGAGTATATATGGATTATCTCCCTTGCCGGGATGTGAATGTTGTTATTGTTGCTCCCTTGCCGGGATTTAACTGTTTAATTGTGTTTTCCCTTGCCGGGGCATTTCTTATTATTTGCTTATTCCCTCGCCCATTTGGTTGTGATTGTTGTCTGGGTGAGGAAGAGTGATAATGCATGAAAGGTCATTCCATGCCATGTTTTGATTATATTTGCACGAAGGGTCATTCCGTGCCATGTTTTGATTATATTTGAACGATGGGTCATTCCGTGCCATGTGTTGATTATATTTGCACGAAGGGTCATTCCGTGCCATGTTTTGATTATTTATGTACGAAGGGACATTCCGTACTCTGATTTGACTATAATTACACGAAGGATCATTCCGTGCCATGAAATGAGAGTTATGTGATGGAAAGCATGAAGGGTGATGCCGTGCATTGTATTTGATTGCTTTTGGTGAGATTGAGAGTAAAAGCACGAAGGTTGATGCCGTGCAACTCTTGATTTTCCTGCTTTTGTTAAATATTGTTATTGCCTTGTTCCTTTCTTAAGTTGTTGACTTTGTATCCGGATTATACTCCCCCATGGCATGTTTCCCCCCTTTTAACTGTTTAATTTCGGTATTCTTTCCTTTTATTTCATATATATATATATATATATATATATATATATATATAT
>MU701022.1:5193-25099 GCA_026770625.1 Nicotiana glauca | reverse complement strand
GCCGGGGTTAGGCCAGGCACTTACCAGCACATGGGGTCGGTTGTGCTGATGCTACACTTCTGTGCTTTTTGCACAGATCACGGTACCGGAGCAGCTTTTGGACCACAACAGTAGTATACTGATCGGGAGCTGACTTCAATCCAGGGACTTACGAGGTAGCCTACCTGGCATTCGCAGACCGAAGTCCTTTTCCATTTTTTCAATTTTTTTTTTCATTGTACCGAGACATACATTATGTATTTTCTATTCAGACTTGTTTGTAGCACTTTTTAGTTGTTTGTGAGGTAGCGACTCTAGTCTTGGGTAGTGAAATGTTAAACTTCCACATTTTGGGTTTTCAATTATTTATGTTTTAACCGACGTCCGCTTTATTTAAAGATTCATTATCTTATTACTGTTGTGTTGTTATTCGAATATGTTTAAATGCTTGGCTTGCCTAGCTCCGACAGTAGGCGCCATCACGACTTCCGATGGTGGAAAATTCAGGTCGCGACAATCTCATCTAGCTGAATTCAGAACAATCACATGTTCTTTTGTCTAGATCAATAATAAATTCCATACCCCCTTCTTTGACTTTGAATTTCAGTCGATCAATCTGCAATGCTCTAACTCGTTTAATTTTATCTTTTAATGTTTCTTATGTCCAGTTTGATAATTTACGGAATATTCCTTTTGCTGATCTCTTTCTTTCGTAGAACCAGATTTGCAATTTTTTTTGTATGAAATCCATCGTTGTTAAAAGTGGCAATTCTCTTGCACGCATCACAACATTATTCATTGACTAATAATATTTGTTCTTAGCATATCATATTGTCCTCTTGGACAATGTGAACGAGCCCATCTTCCTGGTGGTTCTTCCATCAATTAGTTGAATGTTTTCTTGTCAACAACAACTATTTGGGATATAAAGTCATCAAATTCTGATTGAATGTATACTCGTGCAATACTTTGAAACAAATTTATTACAGTGTTTCTCACTCTTCTTTGCTTTAGATTCTTCTCTAAATGATATATACAAATACCATGGTAGCACTTAGGGAAAACTTTTACAATTCCATTTGCAATTGTCTTGTGTCAATCTGACAAATATATTAAATTTTATGAAAGCCAATTGCTTTTCTTAATTCTATGAAGTACCAGTCATATGATTCGTTATTCTCTGAATCCGCTACCCCAAATGCTATAGGGAAAATCTGGTTATGTGCATCCTTTGTAACTGCCACTAATAGAACACCTATATTTATTTTTTAGAAATGTTCCACCAACAACAATAAGTGGTTTACATTACTTCCAAACAAAAATTGACGCGTTATACATAAAACATATGTAAACAAACTTGTCACATTAAAAAGTAAATAACATTTAGTTTTACGATATGAAAAGCAAAACACTAAAGGATATTAGTGTAATGACCCGAGCAGTCGTTTCATGAGTTACCGCTCTGTTTCCTCCATTTATGCTTTTTATGCTTTGTTTATCCGTGTTATGTAGTATTAGGCTAGTCATTTCGAATCCAGAATGGTATTGGAAAGTTTTGAGACACTTAGACTCTTAAGTTGGTCATTTAGTTCCATAAGTTGACTTGTGAGAAAACGATCTCACTATTTGATTTTTATGATTCGGGTAGCTTCAGGAGGTGATTTGGTACTTAGGAGCGTGATCGGAATGTATTTCGAAGTTTTGGAATAGATTTAGGCTTGAATTGGCGAAAATGGATTTTTGGCATTTTTCGGTTGGTAGCGATGATTTTGATATCGGGGTCGGAATGGAATTCCAGAAGTTGCAGTAGGTTCGTTGTGTCAAATGTGATGTGTGTGCAAGATTTTAGGTCATTCGGTCGAGGCTTGATAGACTTTTTGATCAAAAGCGGAATTCGAAAGTTTTTGCAGTTCTTAGGCTTGAATCCGTGGTTTATTGGTTGTTTCGATATTGTTTTAGGTATTTCGAAGTTTGGTATAAGTTTGGAGGGTGTTATATGACTTTTTCGTACTTTTGGTTGAGGTCCCGGGGGCCTCGAGGTGATTTCAGATGGTTGACGGGAGATTTGGAGTTCAAGATTTGTAGCTGAAGATGCTGAACCACTGTCGTAACCACACCAGCAGCTTGGGGACCGCAGGTGAGGGACCGCAGAAGTAGAAGGCTAGCCACAAATGCGGAAGTTGGCGTGAAGGGCTGAATCGCAAGTGTGGATGACTGATCGTACCTGCGAGCCCGTAGGTGCAGAAGGTGAGGCGCAGGTGCAAAGTTTTGGTTTTAAGTGAAAATCGTAGATGCGGTGCTTTGGCCGTAGATGCGGTACCGCATGTGCGGTGTAGGAATCGAAGGTACAAAAAGCCTAGGTCAGAACACATATATTTTACCCTTCGTGGATTTTGGTTATTTGAATAACATATCAAACGGGAAGAAGCTTTGGAGAGCAAATTCAAGTGAGAATTCAAGAGGGTTTCTAAGAGGTAAGGTGCTTGGTCCCTAAAATCATTTTTATGATGGGTTTTAAGGTTGTAATCTTTAAATATAAGGGAAAATAAGTGGCAAATTTGGGGCTAGGGCTTGGAAAATTGGAGACCTAAAAGTATGGATTTGAGGGGTCATTTGTGGTCGGATTTTGGTACTTTTGGTATGAGTGAATTCGTGGAGGGTTAATGATTCCATTGATGTAAATTTTGTCGGATTTCGAGACGTGGACCTTGGGGTCTGTCACGACCTAGAATCTACTAAGGGTCGTGGTGGCGCCGGACACCGCTGTCAGGCAAGCCAACCAAGAATGCATAATTAAATTCCAGTTTTAGTACTTGCGGAAAATGTTTTTCTTATACGAAGAATGTTAAATTATAAAGATTTTACATAAAAAAAATGAACTTAAAGTCAATGAAGGACTTAATACCGAATAATCCAAAATCCTCCCAGAACCCGGTGTCACAAGTGCATGAGCAACTACTGATAGGGAAATAAAATACAACCTTCGTCTGAAATACAATGGAAAGGAAATAAATACAAAGTGCTGAAAGGGACTACACTAGCTGCGGGTCGCCTCGAATAATGCAACTCACCAAATCTCAGAATCATCCGCGCTGCTACGCCCAGTAGACTGCTAGAGGTACATATACCTGTGCAACAAAAATGCACAGAAGTGTTGTATGAGTACGTAATCAATGTGTACTCAATGATTATCCCGTCTAATCTCGAAGAAGTAGAGACGAGATAGTCAACATCGACTCTTACTAGAGGTCAACTAAAAATATACTAAAATATGAGGAAATCATGGATTTATGTAGTAATTCTAATTCACGAAGCTGGAAAAATAGGTAAAGACCTTCAACAATTAATCAAGGATTTTCAAGGTTTAATCTTCATTATCTTATCAATTTATATCAGGCCACGAAGGCAAATTTCACGTTTAAAAATTCTCAAGCGACAAAAAACATGCAAATCACACCGAGGCCATGGCCCGATCCAACAGAAATGTAAATTGTGCATTGTCGTGGGTTGAACAGCACGAATCATAGATGCATCTATTACCCCGCTCGCGAATCATCCATGAGACGCGGTCAATATAAAATAAACAATCACCCTACTCATGAATCATCCATGCGATGCAGGAACACATAAGATACACAATCACCCTGCTCGCAGATCATCCATGCGACGCACGTACACATAATATACATACTCAAATAGTTAATTAGAATTTTATCGGGGAATAATTATCCAACTAAAACCAATTCTCTTTTAATAATTTTTAGGAAACGAAGTTTAATCCTTTTAGTAATCCCTTACTAATTCAATGTGATCTAAGCAATTCAAGCGATCGATGGATTCATAAATAGTTCAAGTATAACATGCTTTTGGATCCTAACTACCCGGACAATAGCATAATAGTAGCTACACACGGACTCTCGTCTCCTCGTGCGTACGTAGCCCCCACAAATAGGAGCAAAAAATCAATTATTTCACCTATGGGGATAATTCCCTCTTACAAGGTTAGAAAGGAGACTCACCTTGCTCCGAAGATCCAAAACCGGCATTCCACGCCCTTCCGAAGACTCGAATTGATGCACAATGCTCAAAAGCTAGACAACAATTATGTAAACCCATTAATATTTTCTCAAACACTCATAACAATTCAATTTATATCAATTACCAACTCCGCTCGAAAAACTGATAAAAATGCCCCTCGGGCCCACGTGCCCGGATTCTAAAAATTATTGAAAATACATTACCCACAACTCATATGGTCTATATCTAGAAATTCATCCAATTTAGTCCATGAATCGACCCTCAAATCAAGGATTTACCATTTCTTAACTTTGGGGCTCAAAATCCTAATTTCTACCATCCAAACACGGATAAAAATAGAAACCAACAGAAATTATCAAGGAGAAACATCAAGATATGCCCAAAATACTAAAATTCTCGGTTTAAAACACTGGCCAGGCGATATTCCTTCATCGCCTTCGCGGGAGACCTTCTTGTTCATGACGGGTAATTTTGCTCATTGACCGATCAACCCAAAAATCCTTCTTCGCGTTCACGGAACCTCTCTCGCGTTCGCGAAGAACAAATCTTCATACCAGAAACCAACAATTCTTTCCGATACGGAAATGAGCATAACTCCCTCATACGATGTCCAAATTCGACGATTCTTTTTGCTATGGCTCCGTAATTATGATAAGATCTAATGGTATAATAAAAACTTAATTTGGAGCTCATTTTCTTAATATGGTACCCTTTATGTCCAAAAAACGATGTTAAAACATCAAATAAGAATGAAATACAACCCGAAACACACCCGAGGCCTCCGGGACCCGAACCAATCATACCAACCAGTCGGAAAATACATTACGGACTTGCTCGATGCCTCAAATCATAACAAACAACGCTAAAACCATGAATTACACCCCGATTCAAGGTTTATGAACTTTGAACTTTCCAACTTTTATTTTCGATGTTTAAACCTATCAAATCACGTACGATTGACTTCAAATTTTGCACACAAGTCACATTTGACATTGCAGACCAACTCCAACTTTCGGAATCGGATTCCGACCCCGATATTAAAAAGTCAACCTCCAGTCAAACTTCTCAAAAACTTTTAAATTTCTATTTTTAGCCAAATGGCTTCAAAATGACCTATGGACCTCCGAATTCACTTCCGATCACGCTCCCAACTCCAGAATCACCATATGGAGCTATTCCCAGACTCAGAATCCCAAACAGACATCGATAACACTGAAATTCACTTCAAGCCAAACTTAAGAAATTTCTTTCAAAATGCTAACTTCTACAATAGGCGCCAAAATGCTCCTGGGTTATCCAAAACCAAATCTGGGCATACGCCCAAGTCTGAAATCATCATACGAACCTGCTGGAACCTTCAGATCCCGATTCAGAGGTCATTTACTCAAAATTCCAATCCTAGTTCATTCTTTCAACTTTAAGCTTCTCAAATAAGAATTTTCATTTAAATTTAACTCCGATCTTTCTGAATTTAAATTCCGACCATGCGAACAAGTCACAATACCTAAAATGAAGCTGCTCATGGCCTCAGACAACTGAACGATGTGCTAGGGCTCAAAACGATCGGTCGGGTCGTTACATTCTCTCCCACTTAAAAATACGTTCGTCCTCGAATGTGTTGAGAACTATATTGAAGTTGTCTGAAATTGATGTTTAACTTCTCATGCACCTCCCCGTGCTACCACAACTTAGTTGAGCATATTGGCTCGATAAGTTCTGAAGATATTCACTTTTATTCAAGCAAATAAGCCTTAGAGCCCAATTCCAACATCCGAAATTCTATGCCAGGCCTGTTTCCAACATACGATCACCGTATCTCACTATACGCTGTACTCAAACATGACTACATAACTCTGCTGAATTCATACTTTGCATCACTTTACTCATAGGACCACAATAACATTTCTGTTTGAATTAATCGAAATTCCACGAATCTGATGCTCCCATTGCACCTCGTGACCTACATAGGTCTTACTCTAATTATTACAATACTGCCACGAGGGCAGAGATGTGCAGAAATTCATAACCAACTGCCGAATCAACAATTCATTGGGTCTATACTCCTATCAAGAACCATTACTGCATTCTGGGCCGAATAATGGCCTTAGCTCCTTAATGTACTTCATATACTCGGATTTCACGGATCTTAAAACCAATAATCTCGTCTCACCCAGTACGAACTACTCAAGCAATATGCCACCCCAGACATGATCAAAAGTCTCAATTGATGCCATAATGTGCTAATAGGCTACCGATTCGAGTGCGATACAAGGAAGAAGAAAAATGAACTATGAAAAGGAGATCCAATTACCCCACTCGCGAATCATACCTGCGATGCGGTCAACATACTAAATAGACACCTCGCTCGCGAATCATACATACGATGCAGATTCACAGCTAATACGAGATTTCCTCCGAAAAGATAGGAAACGAAACACATAAAGGCAGATATAGGGAACTGTACTGAACATCACGCTGTTGCGGCGCGCAACCTGATCCAAACAACATAACCATGGCGGCGTGCCACCCGATCCAATAACATAACCATGGCAGCGTGCCAACCGATCCACATGTATAACTCACATAAAGAGATATACATCGAGCTAAATTGCTCATTACAACAAGATATCGAATTTGGTCACAAGCACACTAAGTGCATAATACCATCCCTGATGGGACATATAGCCCTATAAGCTACAAAACTCAAGCACAACTGAGGTGCGATATACAATCTGAATCTCAAGAGCCATTTTGCTAATAATACGTCATTTCCACGCGGATCCTCAATACATAAAAAAATTTCTCAAGACGTCTCACAACTCACACGGTGTAACATATCACTACATGAAATATCTGATAACGAAATAACACCCTGACTACTCCATAAGGAGCGCATTACTAAAATGAACACAACTGGCCTAACATAGAGCCCATATTCACATTTAAATCTATCCACCAACCTCAAGTCGATCCTGATCATATCAAATTAAGCCAATGACTTTTAAAAGGTCCATACTAATTCCCTGCCTCTCGTAACACACAAGGACAACCATCATAATCGTAGTACAATCCACAATTCAGAATCCGAGTGCCCTCCAGGCATCCATTCTCAATTTAATGATATCATCACAATTCTTTATACTTGGTTTACATCTTTAATCAATCAAGTGGCATCGTGCCACATTTATGCAATCTTCCTGTGGGACACGCTCCCACAATCTTTCGAAATAAATAACGGGTCCGCACATCTAAACCATCGGACGCACTAACGCTGAAAAGCGATCCAGAATCCTTAACCAGGATGCAAAACCTCTTCCACAACACATCGATATCAGGTGACTCTGAGGACAATACCAATTTACTCTAATCATTCAACCCTTTCCTTGCTCATCCGAGCCCGTGACATCCTTGTCAACACGGAACTGCAACCTTGATCCTCACTTCGTATTTCCATGCTACTCACTACACCCAACATGGCAACATACGATAGAATACGATTTTCATCATAACTCCGAATTCATTAATATTTTCACATTACATCATATAAGAACTTGCACTTAACTCACTTCAGGAGAATCATAGCAATACACCGGTAATTATCCATAACCGTAGAATATGCAAATTTGCAAGTAGTGGTCCAAGCCACCATATCCCTTTCGAAATCCGCTTTCACTTAACAAGCCATTACAGAAGAATGCCCCTGATAAATCATCAATCATGGCGGCCGACAGGCCTCTCACGTACCTCCACAAATCATACACATAACTTGATCTCGCGGACCGAACTGATCACTGGCCCCAATATGCCAATTCAACTATGGCTAATCAATTTACCTTTTTCCAATTCCTCCTTTCTTGCCTTAAAAATAAGACTAACTCCATTCAACACATAACATAATCCATCTACACTCACCCCGAGTGTCCTTCAATCACGAGACCAGGCTATCTCAATTCCCACGAACTATTTCATAACACCCAAATGCTACACCGCCAGTCAAACATCCCGGAACATTCTGTGCCTCTTCTCATAAACTGCTACAAAGCTTGATTCTTAATTGTACCTACAAGCTCGACATCATTAGGCACCACACTTTACCTCTTGAATTCACTAGGACCGTTACTGAGAGCCACCCGCTCTGACTTGGTCCCGAATATAATCAACTCCATGAATCTTCTAGCACATTAATACCCTCTCAACGAAGCAGCTGGCAGAACCACTCCCCTTTAAACCCGCTTTTATACAAGGCATAATTTCTGAACCTTTTCCCAAGTTCGAACATGAGCCCATAAGGCTAACCATAACACATCCTTAATAATTCCTCCGCTCAATTTACTACTTATGGTCTTTTCTCGTAGCTGGATTAATCCATTAATGACATAAAAATTTTCTGCCGCATAATAGCCCATACTTCATATCATACCCGCAAGCTTCAATTACCAATCATTAAAATTCCCAATTCGATCCAAACTCTCTTTAAGGCGCGTAGTCATCCTACTACCAAGCCCATATGCAACCCTCACCACTCACCCACTTTGGCGGAACTCATCTCCTTAATCGGTCACTCGACCTTGCTTCTCATACTTGGCCTTCTAGAAATTTTAAACACCGCCTGGCACTTCCCGTATGTCCTTCCTCATACTTTGCTGCTCAATTGTTGCCTCAAATAAAATCTATCTTCATGGCGCTTGAATACACCATTGCTGCTAACTTAAACCTTTCCAAAGGTCATCTTTATTGATCCGTCAACATTAGAAATTCTTATTCGATCTTAAACCACTGCACCATGTGATATCTGACAGTCATAACTCCAATACTAGTTCATAATATCTTGCCATAAGGGCGAATTGTAGCAGATTATAACGCCAACAACTTAGTACGTTCAATCAGGACCACAACACCCTTTCATAAAAGAAAGCTCAACCACGCCTGCAAATACCAAGCCTCATTACTTCTACCAGCCCACACCCGACCGTTCTTAGTCCGACTGCCTTTTCCCCTTTCGCGAATAAAATATTGAATCCCTTTGATTACACACTGAGTAAACCTCCCTTCAATTCATTCACTGCCCCTACGCATGGGCAACCACCCTACCATCACAACAACACTACGTAATAATCACTCATAAGCATTATGACAACCTGTGCCTAGCCTCAAGGCTTAGAAGTTCTGTTACTGAGCTGAAATAATAGAATATCCCTCCAAAGTGCGACTATAATAGTCCAATCAACTATACCGGGAAAATCATCCGGCACCACATTTGTAGTGCCATTACAATCCTTCAATTTTCAATTTATAACAAGCACTCGCGTAAGATTGAGTAGGAAGAAATCAAAGGCATAAGCCTCAAAGGAATCGAACCGCACAAAAAGAAAATCTAGAAGGGAAGTACTCCTAACAGCCCTGTAGCCTCCCGAGGATAAGTACAGACGTCTGCGTACCGATCCGCGAGACTCTACTAGACTTGCTCATGACTCGTGAGACCGACGGGAACCTAGTTCTCTGATACCATGTTGTCACGACCCAAAATTTACTAAGGGTCGTGGTAGCGCCGGACATCGCTGTCAGGAAGGCCAACCAAGAATGCATAATTAAATTCCAGTTTTAGTACTTGCAGAAAATGTTTTTCTTATACGAAGAATGTTAAATAATAAAGATTTTACAAAAAAAAAATGAACATAAAGTCAATGAAGGACTTAATACTGAATAATCCAAAATCCTCCCAGAACCCGGTGTCACAAGTGCATAAGCATCTACTAATAGGGAAATAAAATACAACCTCCGTCTGAAATACAGTGGACATGAAATAAATAGAAAGTGCTGAAAGGGACTACACTAGCTGCGGGTCACCTCGAATAATGCAACTCACCAAATCGCATAATCATCCGCGTTGCTACGCCTAGTAGGCTGCTAGAGGTACATATACCTGTGCAACAAAAATGCACAGAAGTGTAGTATGAGTACGTAATCATCGTGTACTCAATGATTATCCCATCTAATATCGAAAAAGTAGAGACGAGATGGTCAACTTCGACTCTTAATAGAGGTCAACTAACAATATACTAAAATGTGAGGAAATCATAGATTTATGTAGTAATTCTAATTCACGAAGCTGGAAAAACAGGTAAAGACCTTGAACAATTAATCAAGGATTTTCAAGGCTTACTCTTCATTATCTTATCAACTTATATCAAGCCACGAAGGCAAATTTCATGATTAAAAATTCTCAAGCGACAAATAACATGCGCAAATCACACCGAGGCGACGACCCGATCCAACAAAAATGTAAATTGTGCATTGCCGAGGGTTGAACGGCACAAACCATAGATACATCTATTACCCCGCTCGCAAATCATCCATGCGACGCGATCAACATAAAATAAACAATCACACTGCTCGCGAATCATCCATGCGACGCAGGTACACATAAGATACACAATCACCCTGCTCGCGAATCATCCATGCGACGCAGGTACACATAAGATACACAATCACCCTGCTCGCGAATCATCCATGCGACGCAGGTAGACATAATATACATGCTCAAATAGTCAATTAGAATTTTATCAGGGAATAATTATCCAAATAAAACCAATTCTCCTTTAACAATTTTTAAGAATGAAGTTTAATCCTATTAGTAATCCCTTACTAATTCAATGTGATTTAAGCAATTCATGCTAATGATGGGTTCGTAAATAATTCAAGTATAACATGCTTTTGGATCCTAACTATTCGGAGAATAGCATAATAGTAGCTACGCACGGACTCTCGTCACCTCGTGCGTACATAACCCCCACAAATAGGAGCACATAATCAATTATTTCATCTATGGGGACAATTCCCTCTTACAAGGTTAGAAAGGAGACTCACCTCGCTTCGAAGATCCAAAACCGGCATTCCACGCCCTTCCAAAGACTCGAATTGATGCACAACGCTCCAAAACTAGACAAAAATTATGTAAACCCATTAATATTTTCTCAAACACTCATAACAATTCAATTAATATCAATTCCCAACTCCGCTCGAAAAACCGATAAAAATTCCCCTCGGGCCCACGTGCCTGAATTCTAAAAATGATTGAAAATAAATATTAGGCACAACTCACATGGTCTATATCTAGAAATTCATCCAATTTAGTCCATGAATCGACCCTCATATCAATGATTTACCATTTCTTAACTTTGGGGCTCAGAATCCCAATTTCTACCATCCAAACACGGATAAATATAGAAACCAACAGAAATTATCAAGGAGAAACATCAAAATAAAGGTCAGATATATATCCCTTGTTGATACAAGAACAACTTCGCAAAAATCACCTCAAACGGAGCTCTAGAACTCAAGATATGCCCAAAATACTAAAATTCTCGATTTAAAACACTGACCAGGCGATATTCCTTCATCGCCTTCGCGGGAGACCTTCGTGTTCGTGAAGGGTAATTTTTCGCATTAACCGGTTAACCCAAAAATCCTTCATCATGTTCACGGAACCTCTCTCGCTTTCGAGAAGAACAAATCTTCATACCAGAAACCAGCAATTCTTTCCGATACGAAAATGAGCATAACTCCCTCATACGATGTCCAAATTCGACGATTCTTTTTGCTATAACTCCGTAATTATGATAAGATCTAATGGTATAATAAAAAAATAATTTGGAGATCATTTTCTTAATATGGTACCCTTTATGTCCAAAAAACGATGTTAAAACATCAAATTAGAGCGAAATACAACCCGAAACACACCCGAGGCCTCCGGGACCCGAACCAATCATACCAACCAGTCCCAAAATACATTACGGACTTGCTTGAGGCCTAAAATCATAACAAACAATGCTAAAACCATGAATTACATCCCGATTCAAGCTTTATGAACTTTGAACTTTCCAACTTTTATTTCCGATGTTTAAACCTATCAAATCACGTCCGATTGACTTCAAATTTTGCACACAAGTCACATTTGACATTGCGGACCTACTCCAACTTTCGAAATTGGATTCCAACCCCGATATTAAAAAGTAAACCTCCAGTCAAACTTCTCAAAAACTTTCAAATTTCTATCCTTAGCCAAATGGCTCCAAAATGACGTACGGATCTCCGAATTCACTTCCGATCGTGCTCCCAACTCCAAAATCACCATACAAAGCTATTCCCAGACTCAGAATCCCAAACGGACATCGATAACACTGAAATTCACTTCAAGCCAAACTTAAGAAATTTTTTCTAAAATGCTAACTTCCATAATAGGCGCCAAAACGCTTCCGGGTTATCCAAAACCCAATCCAGGCATACGGCCAAGTCTGAAGTCATCATACAAACCTGCTGGAACCTTCAGATCCCGATTCTAAGGTCGTTTACTCAAAATTCCAATCGTAGTTCATTCTTTCAACTTTAAGTTTCACAAATGAGAATTTTCATTTAAATTTAACTCCGATCTTCCTGAATTTTAATTCCGACCATGCGAACAAGTCACAATACCTAAAATGAAGCTGCTCATAGCCTCAGACTACTGAACGACGTGCTAGGGGTCAAAACGACTGGTCGGGTCATTACAGGGTCGGGGTTTAATCAATTTCGAGATTTATGTTGTAATATGATTAATTTCGTATGGGTTTCACTCCTTTAGTATATATTGATGGTTATGAACTGATTTTGGTTAGATTCAAGGAATTTGGAGGCCGAATCGAGAGGAAAGGGCATCGCGGGCTAGAGTTTGTCTTGGCTTGAGGTAAGTAACGCTTGCAATCTTGGTTCTGCAGGTTTGAAACCCCGAATTATGTGTTCTATGATTATTATGAAGGTGATGCTATGCCAAGTGACGTGTGTATGGGCGTGCATCGTGGAAGAATGCGCCTGGATCATTCCAGAACACCGCTTATTGGTTCTTTCTTACCAATATCTATGCTATAATTATGTTATTTAGTTGTTGAGATATAAATCATGCTAATTATCATGTTAAGGCTTCACGTCGATATTATTTAGACCCAAGAGGTAATTTCCTACCGTCATATCATTTATTTTACTGGTATTCTATACTCAGTCCTTTTCATGCATATTATATCATGTCTCAGTCTCAATTATTACTATTTACCATATTTTATTGTTGACCGGGCTCGTATCATGACATTTGAATCCCGTGTGTGAGACTGGTAAGTTGTGATTGAGGGAGGTCGAGAGCCAGATATTGAGTGACAATATGAGATTGGGCTGCACACCGCAGCGAGATATTAAACAAGCCTTCAGTTGCTTTGTCATAATGCTTGGGCGAATGATAGAAGCCCCTCCGGATTCTTTAGACCCCCAGTTAGCTCAGACAATGATATTGAGGGATGGATCTTCCCTGGATATGGATCTTGTATAAAGTATTATACCGGGAGATGGATCTTCTCCGTGAGGCTAGATTGGCCCATGTCCTCGGTACTAGATGACTGTGGTCAGTGATGTATTTTTGGGATCGATCTTCCCTGGGCCAGATGGCCATATACAGTACCGAGGGATGAGCACCTGTGAGTGGAGGTTCATGGAACATTGATCATGCTAGTTGTGCATTGGTATATGTAAAATCTCTGAGTTTTGAACTTCGTATTGCTCAGTTGCATTTAAATAATATTGAGATTTACTTGAACTGTAAGCATGTTTATTTTTCCTGTTCCGCTATATGTTATTACCTGTTGAGGTTTGGTCCGTCACTACCTATCAGTCCATAGGTTAGACTTGTTACTTACTTTGTTAGTGTAGTCACGTTACCCCTACACCTTGTTTGCAGATCCAGGTGTCTCGAATCACGGTAGCGGCTGCTGATTATATTGTGCGGATTTTTACTTGGAGATTGTGAGGTAGCTGCCTGGCGACAGCAGTTCCGCCTTCTCTTTCCCTATCTTACTCTAGTTTATATGTTGGATATTTTTAGACTATACTAGTCTTGTTATTTCAAATAGTTGTAGTAGTTTTTGCTCATGACTAGTGACACCCGAGGATGGGCTTGTATTTTTTTTCCTCTGGTTTTGGAACTTATATTTTTATATCAATGGATTTTTATTTAAACATGATGTTTTCTTAAGCTTTTTAATTGGAAAATAGAGTAATTGGAAATAAGTTGCTGGCCTAATTGCACGATAGGCGCCATCACGACCGGGTTAGTTTTTGGGTCATGACATGTTTGTATCTGAGCCTAGGTTACATAGGTCTCACGAGTGATGAGCAGGTTTAGTAGAGTCTCGCATATAGGAACAGAGACATCTGTATTTATGTTCGGGAGGTTGTAGAACCTTTAGGAAAAACTTCACATTCTTGAATTCTTGTCGTGAGAATATGTTGACTCTTGTAACTAAACTTCTATTATTCTATTGTTTCATAGATGGTGAGGACACGTGCTACCAGTCAGGAAGGATGACCACTAGTACCACCAGTTGGGATCGCTAGAGGCCGAAGACGCGATCGAGGTCGTGGTAGGGGCAGGGATGTGGCCCGTACAGCATCTAGGGTAGCACTTACAGATCCACCCGTACCCCAGTTCATGATCAGGATCCAGTGGGGGATGCTCCAGCAGCACCAGCTAAGGCACCGACTGTGCCTATTATCATTCGGGGTCTTACGGAGACCTTAGCTCAGTTTTTGACCGTGTGCACTAGTCTTTCTCAGGCAGTTGCAGTTTCTATGACAACAACTACTTCTCAGGCCGGGGGCACTCAGACTCCTGCTGCCCATACACAAGAGTAGGTTTTTCAGGGACTCCAGACACCGGAGGCACCACTAGCCCAGCCAGTTGCACCTGCTCAGGATCTTGTGGTTCAAGTTATGTCTGATGATGAGCAGTGTCAATTAGAGAGGTTTAGTAGACTTCAACCTCTGACTTTTAGTGGTGCAAAGTGCGAGGATGCCTAGGGTTTCTTGGATAAGTGTCATAAGATGTTGCGTACAACGGGTATTCTAGAGACTAGTAGGGTCATATTTACTACTTTTTAGTTTTTTGGGGCTGCCTTTACTTGGTGGAAGGCTTATGAGAGGCATAGGCCTATTGGTGCACTGCCTCTTACATGGCATATGTTCTCCATTCTTTTCCTAGAGAAGTATGTACCGCATTATCACACAGAAGAGCTGCACAGGTAGTTCGAGCAGTTACGACTGGGTGATTTGATTGTGGTGTAGTATGAGATAAGATTCTCAGAGTTGGTCCGTCATGCTATCTGGCTAGTTACCAAGGATAGGGAGAGGATCAGGAGGTTTGTTGATAGCCTCAACTATCATCTATGGATTTTTATGACCAGAGAGAGTATCTCGTGCTTCTTATGAGGAGATGGTTGACATTTCTAGATAGATTGAGTCATTTAGTCACCAGGAGCGAGAGGAGAAAGAGGAAAAGAGGCCTCGAGGATCTGGTAGCTTTGGTGGTTCTTCTTCGAGAGGTCAGTTTCAGAACGGTAGAGGCTGTTCTTTTAGACATGCTCCGCCAGCCCATTCAGGTCATCGTGGTGGGTCATCTGGACATGTTTCTAATAGTTCACATCAGGGTCGCTTGTCTCTCAGTTCCCTTCCATCTCAGAGTTTGACTCAGGCACCATCAGTTCAGGGCTCATCTATGTCTGTTTCATCCGGTAGGCATCTTGGTACGTGAGGCTTGTAATGACCTGATCGGTCGTTTTGAGTCCTAGCACGTCGTTCAGTAGTCTAAGGCCATGAGCAGCTTCATTTCAGGTATTGTGACTTGTTCTGATGGTTGGAATTTAAATTTAGGAAGATCGGAGTTAAATTTAAATAAAAATTCTCATTTGAGAAGCTTAAAGTTGAAAGAATGAACTAGGATTGGATTTTTGAGTAAACGGTCTTAGAATCAGGATTTGAAGGTTCCAGTAGGTTTGTATGATGATATCGGACTTGGGCGTATGCCCGGATCGGGTTTTGGATGAATCGGCAACATTTTGGCACCTATTATGGAAGTTAGCATTTTGAAAAAAATTTCTTAAGTTTGGCTTGGAGTGTATTTCAGCGTTATCGATGTCCGTTTGGGATTCTGAGACTAGGAGTAGCCTTGTATGGTGATTCTGGAGTAGGGAGCGCGATCAGAAGTGAATCCGGAGGTTCGTAGGTCATTCTGAAGCCATTTGGCTAAAGATAGAAATTTGAAGGTTTTTGAGAAGTTTGACCGGAAGTGAACTTTTTGATATCTGGGTCAGAATCCGATTCTGGAAGTTGGAGTAGGTCCGCAATTTCAAATATGACTTCTGTGCAAAATTTGAGGTCAATCGGACATGATTTGATAGGTTAAAACATCGGAAGTAGAAGTTGGAAAGTTCAAAGTTCATAAAGCTTGGATTGGAGGTCTATTGATGATTTTATCATTGTTTGATGTGATTTGAAGCCGCGAGCAAGTCTGTTATGTATTTTGGGATTGGATGGGGTCCCGGGGAGCCTCGGGTGGATTCCGGGTGGCTAACAGATAAAATTTGGAAGTTGAAGAATAGCTGAAGGGATCTGGTTGATGGTATTTCTGCTTCTGTGGAAATGGGACAACAGAAGTGGCCTCGCAGAAGCGAGGATAAAGCCGCAGAAGTGGTTGAGCGTGAAGGAAGCCAGGACCGCAGAAGCGGCCCTTGATCCGCTGATGCGGAGCCGCAGAAGCGGAGAGGGAGATGCAGAAGCGGAATTGACCAAGGGCGTGTGGACCACAGATGCGATCAAGGTTCCGCAGAAGCGGGACCGCATCTACGGAATGCTGATTGCAGAAGTGAAATGGGGAGGTCCATTGGAAGCCGCAGAAGCGGCTACTGATCCGCAAAAGTGGGACCGCGGAAGCGGGATTTTCTCCGCAGAAGCGGAAGTAGCCTGGAGGCAGAGGGTTGTTTTAAAAGTCATATTTTGGCCATTTCTCTCATATTTTTCATGGCTTGGGCGATTCTTGGAAGAGTCAAGAGAGGAGTTCATTCATCAATGATAAGGTAAGCTAATCCTACCTATTATGCATTAAATACATTGATTATGTATGGATTTTAGCTTGTAAATGGGTAGAAAATTGAGGGTTAGAGGAAGACCTAGAAAACTAGTATTCTTGAATTTTGACAATGATTTTGACTATGGAATTAAGAGAAAATCATATATTTGAGTTTGAGAGTTTATGTGTAAACTTTACCTTCGAGAAATTTTGGATTCCGGGCACGTGGGCTCGAGGGCATTTTTATTAATTTTTCGTTCGGGGTTAGGAATTGTTATAAATTGGGTTATAAAGTATAATTGAGTATGTATTAATTGATTTATATGATCGTTGGCTAGTTTTGGAGCATTGCACGTTTGTGCAAGTATTCGGAAGAATGTAGAATGCCAGTTATGGATCTTCGGAGCGAGATGAGTCTCCTTTATAATCTTGTGAGGGGGAATTTACCCCATAGGTGAGTTAAACTGGTTAAGTGCTCCTATTTGTGGGAGCTACATATGCATGAGGTGATGAGAGTCCGTACGTAGCTACTATTATGCTATTGTCCGGGTAGTCTAGGACCCAAAAGTATGTTATATTTGAATTAATTGTGAACCCATTGATGGTTTGAATTGCTTAGATCACATTAAATTAATAAATGGATTTCTTAAAAGACTTAAGCTTCGTTTTCTCCAATTATTAAAGAGAATTGGCCTTTCTTTGATAATTGCTCCATGTTGACTTCTTGACTGATTGTCTGTCTCTGTGTGTTTATTTTGGAACGGGACGAACGCCTCGGCAGATTAATAGATGCATCTATACACGCGCCATCGACCCTCGGTAAGTGCAAATTTATTTCTGTTTGACCGGGCCGTCGCCTCGGTGTGATTTGTGCATGCTTGTGTTGCTGCCTGAACTTAATTAAGTTATTATTGCCCTTTTGTGGCTGAAATATATTTGGATTATATTTAAAGAGAAATTCTGGAAATTTTCCTATGAAAGAATTACATGTTTACTTGTTTCCTCTATTTGGATTAGAATCATGTTTATAAAATAAATCCACTGTTTAATATATACATATTAAGGATGAATCATTATTGGACCATTAGAGAGCGTTAAAGTTGACCATCTCGTCTCTACCCCTTCGGGATTAGGCGGCATACTCACTGAGTACACGTTGATTACGTACTCATACTACACTTCTGTGCATTTTTGTTGCACAAGTATATATACCTCTAGCAGCCTACTAGGCATAGCAGCATGGATAATTCTGGGACTAGGTGAGCTGCATTGTTCGAGACGACCCGCAGCTAGTGTAGTTCCCTCCAGTATTTTCTTATTATCATTTCCCTGTCCACTGTATCTCGGACATATGTTTTATTTTATTTTTTCATATCGATAGTTGCTCATGCACTTGTGACACCGGGTTTCTGGGATGGTTTTGAAGTATTGTACTAACTATTTAACTTTTAAATTTGATTTGAAACTATATCTTTTAAAATTTTTTAATAACTAAGGAAAAATCCTGGATTTTCTAAAGTGTTAAAATGATGTTTAATTAAGTATTTGAGTTGGCTGGCCTGACGACGGTGTCTAGTGCCACCACGACCCTTAGTGGTTTTGGGTCGTGACAAGGCTCCCTTCAATCCCCACTGCCATTTACCGGGAGAGGTTGCTTCAAGTGTGGAGATTTGGGTCGTATCAAGAGGTTCTGTCCCGGTCTTATGAGAGGTTCATCCCAGCAGAGGAGTCAGCCTTCGGCTTCAACACTAGTTACTTCCCTACCCGCTCAGTAAGCTTGGGGTGGAGGCCAGTTAGCTAGGGGTTACCCTAGAGGGGGGGGGGCAGATCAGGTCTTGGTTAGGCTCGTTTCTATGCCTTCCCAGCCAGACCAGATGCTATTGCCTAAGATACTATGATTATAGGTATTATCTCAATCTGCCATATAGATGCCTCTGTATTATTTGATCCCGATTCCACCTTTTCTTATGTGTCATCATATTTTCCCATTATTTGGATACACCCTGTGAGTCTCATATTTTATTTGTTCATGTATCTGCTTCGGTGGGTGATACTATTATTGTGGACCGTGTATATCAGCCGTGTGTAGTGACTATTGGGGGTTTGGGTACCCGAGTGGATCTTCTATTTCTTAGTATGGTTGATTTCGATGTGATATTGGGCATGGATTGGTTATTTTTGTGTCGTGCTATTTTGGACTTTCATGCTAAGACACTGACATTGGCTATGTCAGGGTTGCCACGGATTGAGTGGGGAGGTTCGACTAATTATGTTCCTAGTAGGGTGATTTCATTTCTGAAAGCCTAGCGGATGGTTGGGAAGGGTTGTCTTTAATACTTAGCATTTGTGAGGGATGTCAGTCAGATACTCCCAGCATGGATTCTGTTCTAATTGTGAGGGATTTTCCCGATGTGTTCTCTGTAGACCTGACGGGCATGCCACCAAACATGGATATTGATTTTGGTATTGATCTGGTGCCGGGCACTCAGCCCATTTCTATTCCCTCGTATCATATGGCACCATCAAAGTTGAAAGAGTTGAAGGAACAACTTCAGGAACTCCTTGATAAAGGGTTTATTCGGCCTAGTGTTTCATCGTGGGGGTGCTCCTGTTCTATTTGTGAAGAAGAAGGATGACACTATGAGGATGTGCATTGACTATAGGGAGTTGAACAAGGTTACAATTAAGAACAAGTATACCCTGCCTCGCATTGATGATTTGTTTGACCAAATTCAGGGAGCGAGAGTCTTCTCCATGATTGATCTTCATTCAGGGTGTCACACCTCCTTTTTATATACGCTACTTTATCCGCGAGGGCGTAGAGGAGTTTTTCCAATTTAAGGACAGTCGGAACGGGATTAGTTATTTAAGTTTTCAGAGTCGCCACTTGAGAATATAATGGTGTCCCAAGTCACCGGTTTAATCCCGAACCGAGGAAAGTTTGACTTTGTTACAGTCTGCGAACTA
>MDKF010020329.1:0-27489 GCA_026770625.1 Nicotiana glauca | reverse complement strand
CACACAATGCGAAAACTATTTATTTTGAAATTTTGGGAATAATTCTCATGTAAGGCAAAAATCACGTGCTCACAGAGGGCATTTTGTTCTGCTATCTAAACACTTTATCCTTTGTTACCCCTTTTGAGCCTTATTTACTTTCTTTCATACCCCTCTTTCGGAATCAGTAGTAAAGATCACAAGCACAAGCGTGAAAGACAAGTAAAAGAAAAAGAGAAAAAACAAGAATGAAAAGAGAGAGAAGGAAAAAGGAAGGGGAAAAGGAAAAAGAAGAAGAAAGAAAAAGAAAAAGAAAAAAAATAACAAAACAACAAAAGAGAAAAGAAATAAAAGAAAAAAGAGAAGGAAAAGAAAAGAGCAACAACAAAAGTAGTCTCATGAACTACATTTGACCTGATTCCTTTTAAGGATACGTAGGCAGCCTCATGGTTCGATCTCATCAAAATAAAAATCCAAAAGCCCCCAAGCAAGAAACTGGGGCAGAAGTTGTGGTTGTTGTAAGAAATCTGATTCCGAAAGTTGTAATTTTGAACCCATGTTGAATTTTTTTGAGCCTTCGATACCCTTTCTTTCTAACCCTATCTAAAAGCCCACATTACGGTCCAAAGAAAGACCTTCTGATCAGTCTTCAAGAAATGCCCTGTCGAGCAAGAAGAGGTGATTCATGTCAGGGGAAACACTCCGGTCCAAGCAAGAAAGTAATGAAAAATGAGAGAATCTTATTGGTAAAAACCCTCACAGGAACCGTAAGGTGACGGGAGCTGAGAGAAATGAAAAATGAGAGAGTCTTATTGGTGAAAACCTTCACGGGCACCATAAGGCGACGGTGAGTTGAGAGAAAGACCAAAATGAGAGAGGCTTGATGGTAAAAACCCTTTTGAGCACTACAAGTTGAATCAGGATTGTGAATCAGACGGGATAAGAGGAGCATTGAAGCCCAGTTTTACGGCAAAAAGGGTACGATAAAAGCTAAACATCAGATTTTCTTAAACATAATAGGTCGCAGGTGCGTGTCCTAGTCATTAGAGTTGGTATCCACATCCGGTAGGTTTCTACTTTGTAGTTTTCTTTTTAGGAATCATCTCTTTCCATTGTCCTCTTCTCTGTTCCTTTTGTCATGTTTACTTCCTCTTCCTAAGTCTGTCTGGTCAGAACAAGTGAGAAATTACTTTAAAATTTGCCACCAGTTTTCCAATTGCACAAAACGGAATCTGGCTCGCACATCAATGTGTCATAAAAGAACAGCAAGCACATTGAATTGGTAACAGTCAACGTGCTTTGGGATCCTTGTGAAATATGAAGGCTTGGTATATATCACTTCGTGAACAATGCAACAGATGAAGGGCTGGGGCGAACAGATTAAAGGTATTTCCTATGATAAGTTTGACAGAAGGGTGGTAAAATAGCAATGAGCAAGACCTTCCAAGCAGAAATCAAGGTTATCATGGCAAATGCGGGAGCCATAGACTTCAGGGTCAGGACCAGTAGTTTTGAAAGAAAAACATACGCAATGAGGGATTGACAAGTGTCGTGCTTTGGGGTTTCATGTGAGACACAAAAGTTGGTAAATGTTAGTTCAAGAGCAATGCAACAAATAGAAGGTATAGGGTTTGAACAGAGAAGAGGTATATTCTGTGTTAAGAGTGACAAAGGAAGTAGTTAGTCAAGAAACGAGCCAGGTCTTCGAATGGAAATCAGTTACCCTGACAAGTGAAGGAGCAACAGCTATGGTGTTAGTACGTACGAGTGGAATATAATGGTGAGAATGGAGTTATGCAAAAAGAAATCAACACGTTTTCAAGTATTTGGATGATGAATAATGATGAAATGCGATATTTAATAATTGTAAAGACAGTTAAGAAAAGAAAAATAAGGAGATTAGTCAGTTTCCATAGTAGAAGTGATAAAAGAGGTAAAGAAACCATAAATGAATAAGGATAGGCAAATAAACTTACATAGAATGGGAAGGGGTGTGAAAGTATTAACGAAATAATAAAGACATGCTTAAAGACTAATTCACAGACAAGTTCGTTATGGTAAGAGCCTAAAGATATCCCTAGCAGATTCGATATGTTGTCGCATCTCCTTTTTCTCGTGAAATTGGGTTTCAACATTTCTGAGACAACTTCCTTCCTTTAGGAAAGGGGTAAGGTATTTGAAGATTCGTCACCTAACAGATTAAGGTGCATTAGGACACCTAGAGCAGTTACCGCATGAAACTAGTTTATGCCACCAGAGATCGGGTAAGGGCTCGAAATTACCTTGAGAGAAAGGTGTTAGGCACCCTTCGATGTCTACAATGGTGGGTCCTGACCGAACTTAAATTAAGCAAACTAGTCTTAAAAGGGAAGAAACGGATTTGGACAGATACAATATTCAAATTATTTTTACAAAGTTGTATAGGGCGTGGTCCTATGTTTTTAGCCTATAGGATCATTCCATGCAATTCTTTGCAACTCCCTCAAGTTGGGGTTTTACTCATAGCATTAGCGCATGGGCTATCATTTCCTTTACTACCCAATAAAGTCCTCCACGGGTACGAGGGTGGAGTCTCACCAAAAGTATCAATAGAAAACGTAGAGCTGCCTTATCCACGCGGTCCAGGCTGCTCAGGTCCAGTCCCTGAAAACGGAAATGGAAATGTGGCTGAGAGGCCTAAGCTCCACATGCCTAGTACCAATCATGAACCATTCCCCAACAAAAATATAGGACAAGACTTAAGGAGTGATAAGATATGCAATAACAATTGATATAAGAAAGAAGCATTTATATCAATTAAAAATTTAGAAAATAAAATAATAAGATAAAATATATTTCAATGTCTTCATATAGCATTGATCTTTACAAACTCATGTTAGATTTTTCATTTACCGGGAGTACTATACCATCACCGACACGAGGAAAAGTCAACTAGGTTATGTACCTAGCGTCAAGTATCATATACCCTACTTGCTCAGGTCATATCATCGTGGTGCCACACGAATCGACTCAGCCGTGCTAATAAAATAGCATAATAGTACCCCCAATGGGAAGTACTCCGCCGTAGTCCCTAACCATAAGGTAGGTTCTACGCCTATACCGGCACGTATAGTTTCATGACCTAATGAGAAAAAAATATCCAAGGTCAATCTCGGTGAACTTAAGTACCTCCCAAAACCTTTACATTTATCAATGAGGATATTTATAGCCAAATCAACAGAGGTGTCATGGTGTAGTTGGTTATAACGTCAGTCTAACACACTGAAGGTCTCCGGTTCAAGTCCGGGTGACGCCATGTATTTCTTTGATTTGGTTTACAACAGCCTCTCTACCCCAGGGTAGGGGTAAAGTCTGCGTACACATTACCCTCCCCAGACCCCACTAAGTGGGATTATACTGGGTTGTTGTTGCTGTTGTTGTTGATACTTATAGCCAAATCAACTATTTGAAAATAGTTAAATCCAAAGTATTTCACAACTATGTATTTGCGTTTACAAATAAAAAAAACAATACCAGTGCTTCTGATTTATTTAGTTTTAAAATTTGAATACTATTTCGAGAAAATAATATTCATAGCACTCAAATCTTTTATGATGCAAGAAATGGTACAATCCCAACTCACTCGTCCCCACAAGATAGGACTCACATTTAGAAGATCAATTTAATCGTGTTTCGATATGAGTTTGGAGAAAAGTTCCAAAGGTAATAAGTTTTAACATACCTCAAATTACTTCCATCCTTACCCCAAATGATCCAGTAATGCCGACGAGTCACAATCTACATATGCGAACTCACATTATTTAATAATATGTCACAACAATACCAACTAATAACCCAACTAAATGTCTAACACTTTAATTCCAATTTCATAAGTTCACCAAAAATCTCCATTTCATCATTTGAAGGTAAATCCTTGTATTTTAACTCCAAATCATTCATTAAGCGTATTATGGGATCTAGTCGTTCCCCTGGAAGCTCAAAACAACATTGTTCAAACAAGATCCAACACTATTCATCATCCTTACCAACCAACTCTTCTAGGGTTTTATGAATAGATGTTTAAATAAAATTCTACCTTCATAAATACACTCTACTGCGTCCATGGAGCATAATACCTAAGTTTAGAGTGGAGAGATTACCTCTTTGTCAACCCTAGAATTTTCATTTGAGTTCTTGAAGTGACCTTGAGATTTTCATTAAAGATCTATAAATTCCATGATATTTGAGGGTTAAGAGATGTAATAAATGAACCAAATCTACTGAAGAAGGCAATTTAATTCTTACCTTGAAGGTGAATTAATGGTATGGAACTCCTTTCTTTCTCTAAGCCTTCAAAGATAATGAACCAAATAAAAGACCAACCCCAACCCGTAATTGTCTTTAAAAGGCTCCAGCTATTGGCTTAAGTTTTCGGATGCCAACTTGCACACGTTAGCCGCACTTCACTGCCTAGCATGCTGGACTTCAAATCCTTGGGACGCCATACGCATGCGACGCACTAAAGGAGGCGACAATCACTGGTATGTATCTTTTGTCCCTTTCTTTCTATGTCAATTCAATGCATTGTCTTAATTCCAACAGGTTCCACCAATTTCTAAAAATTTTGACGGAGTTCCCTTTGTTTATAGGACTACCCAAAAAAAAATTAACTTGACAGTGAGCCACAGAGTGCAATATAATTAGTCCTACATGGATCTACTCCTCATAACTACATCAATAAATGTGTTTATGACTTCATATATCTCCAACTACCATTGTATAGCCTCTTTTGGCATCATAACAATACCATGATACAAGTCCAATAACCACTGGGAATACATTAATCAATTACATCAGGAAATCGTATCGAATCCCAACTCATAAGTAAGATAAATATATTGCTTACTCACACTATGGAATTAAAGCATGATAAACTCCAAATTAGAATTTTTCAAGGAAATAGTCATACCTGAAGTTGCGAACACATGAGGGTATCGGATCTTCATATCCTCCTTAGCCTCCCAAGTCGCCTCATCGACGTCATGATTACACCATAACACTTTAACTGAAGCTATATGTTTAGTCCTCAACCTACGGACTTGCCTATCAAGAATCTTAACCGGTTCTTCTTTATAAGTTAAGCTGTCACTTATTTCTACTGCCACCGATGAGATGATGTGAGCAGGATCGGGCATATACCCCCGTAGCATCGACACATGAAAAACAGGGTGAACCAAAGTCATCAATGCAGGAAATTCTAGCTTGTAAGCTACTTCACCAATCCTTTTTAAGATTCGATATAGGCCAATGAATATAGGACATAGCTTGCCCTTCTTCCCAAATCTCATAACGCCCTTCATAGGAGATACTTTCAAGAACACTTGATCACCCTCTTCAAACTCCAACTTACATCGACATACATCTGTATAGCTTTTTTATTGGCTCTGAGCGGTCTGAAGCCATTGTTGAATCAAATTCACCTTCTCCATGGCATCATGTACAAGATCGGGACCAATTAGTCCTACCTCATTTGGCTCAAACCATCCAATAGGTGACCTACAACGTCGTCTGTATAAAGCCTCATAGGGAGTCATCTGGATACTAGCTTGATAGCTATTGTTGTAGGCAAATTCAATCAGAGGTAAGTTTTCATCCCAATTCCCACCAAAATCAAGGGCACAAGATCGCAACATGTCCTCAAGCATCTGAATTGTCCTCTCAGCCTGCCCGTCAGTCTGTGGATGAAAAGTGGTACTCAAATTGACACGTGTACCCAATCCTTCTTGAAAGGACTGCCAAAAATGAGCGGTAAAGTGGGCCCTCTATCAGATATAATAAAAACTGGAATATCCTGAAGTCTGACAATTTCTTTCAAGTACAACTTAGCATACTATAGTACCATGTCAGTCATCTTTACCGGTAATAAATGCGCCGACTTTGTAAGTTGGTCTACAATCACCCAAATAGATTCCTGCTTCAAGCGAGTGCGAGGTAAACCTAGAACAATGTCCATATTAATCTTCTCCCACTTCCAAAGTGGAATCTCAATATTCTGAGCCAACCCTCCAGGTCTTTGATGCTCAGCCTTTACTTGCTGGCAATTTAAACATCCAGCCATGAAGTCTGAAACATTTTCCTTTATCCGATTCCACCAATAGATCTCCCGCAAGTCTTTGTACATTTTTGTGGACCCTGGATGTATAGAATATCTAGAACTGAGCGCCTCAGCCATAATTTCATAACGAAGCACATCGACATCTGGCACGCACAAGCGACCTTTCATGTTCAACATTACATCCTCGTCAAGAGAAAATGCAAGGATATCCTTAGATTGTACACCATTTCGAATTTTCACCAAATTTGGATCTTCATATTGCTTAGCCTTGACACTCTCAATAAGAGAGGAACATGCTATGGCACAGGTGACAAGCTCTTTATTTATCAATAAATGTGCCAAGGTACCTCCTAATTTTTGTCTTAGTGCATCGGCTACCACATTCGCCTTTCCCGGATGGTAATGAATGCTTAAATCGTAATCCTTCAAAAGTTCTAACCTTCTCCTTTGCCTCAAGTTTAATTCCCTCTGCTTGAATATATATTGCAAGCTTTTATGGTCGGTATGTACTTCACAATGCACACCATACAAATAATGCCGCAAGATTTTCAAAGCAAAAACAACTGTGGCAAGTTCAAGGTCATGGTCAGATAGTTCTTCTCATGGAGTTTCAACTGCCTAGAAGCATAAGCAGTAAACTTACCTCTGAATCAAGACACACCCTAACCCAATTTTGGAGGCATCACAGTACACCACAAAGTCACCCAAACTTGTTGACAACGCCAACACCGGCGCCGTAATCAATCTAGCTTTCAACTCTTGAAAATATCTCCCACAAGCATCTGACCACTGAAACTTTGATGTTTTCTGCATCAACTTAGTTAACGGAGATGCAAGAGTAGAAAATCCTACAACAAACCGCCGATAGTAGCCTGGTAATCCCAAGAAACTATGAATCTCTGTCGGTGTAATTGGTATAGGCCAACTCTTAGCTGCTTCAATCTTTTGAGGATCAACCTTAATACCTTCGCAAGATACCACATGACCCAGGAATGCCACGGCTTCGAGCAAAAATTCACACTTAGATAATTTTGTATATAACTCGTTCTCCAAAAATGTTTGTAATACTATTCTCAAATGATTGGCATGCTCCTCTTGACTCTGCGAATAGACTAATATGTCATCAATGAAAACAATTATGAACCTGTCAAGAAATGGTTTAAAAACCCGATTCATTAGATCCATAAAGGTCGTGGGTGCATTTGTTAAACCAAATGACATCACCAAAAATTCATAAAGCCTGTAGCGGGTTCGAAAGGCCGTTTTGGGAATATCTTTGTCTCAAATTTTCAACTGATGATACCCTGACCTTAAATCAATCTTCGAGAAGAATTTTGCCCCTTGCAACAGATCAAACAAGTCATCTATCCGATGTAGTGGGTACCTATTCTTGATGGTCACTTTGTTAAGTTGCCTTTAGCCAATACACATCCTAAAAGAACCTTTTTTTTTTCAAAAACAGCACTAGTACACCCTAAGGAGACACTGTAGGTCTAATAAACTCTTTGTCCTGTAAATATTTCAATTGCTCCTTCAATTATCTTAACCCGACTTTAGCCATTAGATATGGGGGAATAGATATTGGCTGAGTATCTGGCACCACATCTATCCCAAAGTCGATGATCCGGCCTGGTGGAATACCCGGAAGCTCATCAGGAAAAACATTAGGAAACGCATTAACGACTGGCTTAGACTGAATGCTTGCTACCTCCGCAGTTGTGTCAGTGACTCTGACTAAGTGATAAAGACATCCATTCGTAATCATCTTTTTCGCCTTAAGGTATGCAATAAACTTACCTCGAGGCTCAGTAATATTGCCCTTCCACTCACGAACTGACTCATTGGGAAACTCAAACTTGACCACTTTAGCACGGCAATCAAGAATAGCATAACACTTGTATAACCAATCCATCCCCATGATTACATCAAAGTCAACCATTTCTAGCTCAATGAGGTCTGTTATAGTCTCTCCATCTTGAATTATAATCACACAACCGCTATATATGTGGGAGGCAATAAGAGAATCTCCCACCGGAGTCGACACAGAAAATGGTTCAAGTAGTTGTTCTGGCTCTATCCCAAAATCCAAAGCAAAGTACGGAGTAACATAAGAAAAAGTAGATCCGGGATCCATAAGAGCATAAGCATATAGAGTACAAATAGTAAGTATACCTGTGACGACTGCATCTTAAACCTTTGCGGTAGGGCGAGTAGGCATGGCAGAGAAACAAGGATGAGTCCCCTGAGAACTGGCAGCTGCCTGTGGTACCTTTCCTGCATTGCACCCACTGTGGGCTCCATTACCCCTAGGTGGGGGTGGTGCAACCAAAGTAGTAGCCGTAGAAGGTGTCGGATGAGCTCTCGAACCCTATTTCCCATTAGGGTAAAACTTTCTGATATGACCTATCAACCCGCAACCATAGCACGGACCACGGGGTCCGTTGGTAACACTAGACTAACGCTGATGAGAACCCATACTACTCTGAGCCTGCTGTGTAATGCGGTGTTCACTCTGGATGGTCCTCAACTGGTCTCCATGTCCGGAAGTGTATGCCATAAGACGGCCACTGAAGGCTGTACCCTAGATAGTGGTGAACCAGATGGCCCTCTGCTGCTCTGCCCCTTGCCTGAACTAGGCACTGCATTGAAAGTACCAAAAATATGTGCCTTTTTGTTTTTCTCCTTGTTGGCCCTATCCTCTAGATGAATCCTTTCGAGATCTATTGCTAGATCCAGAAAGTCAGTAAAGGTAGTATTTCTTCTCCCACTAGTTGTATCTTTTCTGATGCCCGAAATCAAGCCACGAGCAAAGCGATCAATCTTCTCATCCTCAGTGGGGATGAGGTAGGGATCATAATGAGATAATTCTCAAATTTGATGCTATATTCTAGGACTGTCATGGTATCTTGCTTCAATGTCTCAAATAATTTCGCAAGGGCAGCTCTCACTCCAGGTGTTAACTACTTCTTAATAAAGATCTTCTTAAACTCTGCACAAACCATTGGAGGTGCATCCTCCGGTCTACTTTTCTCTATCCCTTTGAACTAGAGATCAGCAATGTCTTTCAATTGGTAGGCTGCTAATAGAACCACCCGGTAGTCATTAACTCCCAGCAAAGTAGTAGCTTTCTCAACTTCCTCCAAGAAGTCCTGAGGATCTGCACTAGGATCTATACCAGTGAAAACTGGCGGCTAAAGTCTCACAAATTTCATGGCCAAATGCGCCATGTCCTCAACCACTGGAGCTCTTATCCCTCCTTGTTGGAGTGCCTGGATACCTATTTGAAGGTTTTGTTGAGTCTGCATAGCCATGAGATCAGCAAAATTATCCATAGCCTTTCTAATATCAGTGAGGGTCTTTTCCAAGTGATTTGATTCTGGAATTAGAGCAGTTGCCCCATCAACTTCTTCTTCGAGCTCCGAACCATCCTTGGAGCTATTGGAACTAGCACGGTCCGTGCTCTTACAGCTCTTAGGGGTTAGGCCCTAGGTCTAGCGGGTACCTCTTCCGAAGTCACATCAGGTATAGGATCAGCTTCCCGGTTCATACTACCGCGATGCGTGTTCACAATATTCTACCAATAGATATAGCGTACAAGTTAGGAAATATCTCTTAGCTCTATTGTACGATTCTAGAATAAGAAGAAAGAGTGAAGTGTTCTTATAATGTCAATATAGTCTTCTCGATATAAGTATGGTGCACAACACATCCGTTAGGAGAACCCTATCAAAAACGATTCCATAGACTTCCTACGACTCGAATTAGAACCTAGGGCTCTAACCTATAACATGGTTTCTATGTGAGTTATTGATTTTAACCCATAAATGCATGTTTTATCCTTTTTAGATTCGATAGACATGCTTTCTACTTTGCGAAATTGATTTAACTCCTATAGAAATGATCTCTAAGTGTTCACTTGATTTAAACCTCTATAAGCATGGTTTCTAAGTTCACAAACTGATTTCACCATATAGGCATGACATTAAAATTTAGAGTCACAAAGAATCAAAAAACACCCTGTAGGCAGGATCTCTAAAGGAGTTGTAAAACTTACATAGTCAACCTAATAGACCTATAGATAGGATTTCTACCCGAGTTTCAAACAATGATATAGAACCCCCCCCCCCAAGTAAAATCAGAGTTTGCTAGGTTTTTTAGAGTTGATTTTGCGTGGTATAGTAAAATCAGAAAATCTTATGGGAAAATTACCAAAAAAAAACTCAAAAAGAGATCTAAACATATTCAACCAGAAATGGCTAGGTTTGTGGAAATAAACAAAACTGAACCAAATCTGGTTTGAACCAGAGATTTGAAACAATAAAAACACGGAAATATCAGCACTCACAGATAATAGAGTGAACATAGATGGATTAATTGAGAAATGAGAGACTATGAACCATATATGGTTCGAATCTCTTGAGATTGTCCTCAAATAACATGAAATTCATATAACCAGTAGAGAGATGAGGCCAGATAGGTCATGAAATCAAAGGAAAACCCCATGAATCAAGGGGGATATCAGTGATGTCGGGTTAGGGTTAGAAGGGGAAGGAGATTTAAGGACCGAAGATTTGAAAAATGGGGGATAGGGTTTAGGGGTTGGTGTAATTAAAAAGGGAAGATGATCCAAGACAGATGATCTCGTGAGATCAACAACCAGGATTAAAGTTAGGCTGGGGCGGGTTATAGACAGGTAAGGTATTTGGGTTTGGGTATTGGGTTATGGGTTGGGATAATTGGGCTGTTTTTTTGCTGTCAAGACATTTAGGAAGCCTTCCTCGAAGCCTCGACAGTAGGAGATCATGGTCGAGTTCTCGACCTCAGGGCTCATCGAGGTCCGAATCAAAAGAAGCAAGGTCCGAGGTCAGGATAAGAAAGAAAGTCTCCTAAGTACATGGCTAGACCTGACAGGTCTGGCCTATCCAAGAGCTTACTAAGAGGACTTGCAACAGGTCGTCCCATCTTTGTAACCTTGTAATTAATATATGTTTACTTTACCGAGTCCCCTCATCTATATATAGGGGACTCACCCTTCCTTGTAAGGGACTAATGTTGCTCCATTTCTCCACAATACAATAATATCTATCTCTCTTTCTTTCTTCTAAAGTTATCAGTGTTCATTGATCCCGAGGTCACCTTAGCATTTTATTGTTCCTTAATTTGGTATTCATCATTTGGCTCAAGATTGATAGTATAGAGCCTTACTTGTTTGTATCTTTATTTGTTATCCCCCTTCCCGACTTCCCTTGATAAGCCCGAGATAGGCTCGAGGACTAGCTCCAAGGTATTTACTGGTCAGCTTTACGCCCGTGAACGTCCCCTTACTGGTTTGATTGTTGCTTAGGCTAACTCGATCTTTATTGTCTTACTTCGTGTTTTATCACTAATCACCCTTATAAACTAGCTCGGGAATAGATCACGTATTTTTAGAATCCCATTTTACAAATTTAATTGTTGTTACCATTTTTACGGTAAATAGTTTGGTGCCCTCCGTGGGGCAAAAGGTAATAGTGATTATTCTCTTGTTAGTTTTGTCACTTAAACGCACGATATCTCTCATACTTTTTCTTGCCCAAGATCTTTCGATTTCAGGTTAATAATCAACTCGAAAAGGGAAATCGAGGATGAAAACCCCAGAAATCGCAAAGAGGATAGTATGTCCTTTCTAACGACTGGCGCAACACTGCAGGACCTCGATAACGTGCCTAGATCGGTTTGAGCTAACGCGGATTCGTACGACGCACATCGGGGTTACAAAGTCTAGCGCACCGATGGTGGCACGCAACACGCTAACCAACAGGAAGCCCGAAAAATCCTAACCCCAATAGAACGGGAAGTTAATTTTCATATTATTTTTGAAATGTTGCAGGAACAACATTTTGTTATCTCTCAGCTACAAAGCCGCTCGTAGACTCTCGGCGTAGCAGCACCCAAAATATCCTCTCACTTCGAGCTAGTGCCCGAGATATCGGGCAATGACAAACCAACAACCTATCCTGTGGCAGTAAGGATGCTGGAAAATACTATCGTAAAGATCGACTCACGCTAGTGGAGACTCCTAAAGCAACCGTCTCCCGGAGATATGATCCCGGGACTCATTTTGCGGAAGCCAGAAACAACGAAATTCCCTCGGAGTGATAGGACCCCAAGTCGTCACAGGTGCACTACCACTCAAGCACGTCCATCCAAGAACGGAGACCTTCAAAATGAGGAACTCGGGCCCATTCCAACAAGGAGATTCAATGAAATTCCCCTAGAAGAAACCACTATGCGGCATCATTGTTAGATATCTAATCTCGGGGACCCGCTCATATTAGCGCGGTCCGTGGAAGCACACGCCGACGCCATAAAAATAATGCCAAAAGGGCTCAATATACCAAAAGCTGGGAGAACAAAAAGAAATAAAATATCACGGGAAGCCGCTCCCCATTCTCCTACAAGAGAAATGAGACCGCCCCCGGTCTCGAATAGTAGGGTGGCATGGACCTTCGCCCAAAAACCAAACAATGTGTACCCGGCGACTCCAAAGCAATTCAGGCAACGCTTAGTCAAATCTCCGATCGAGGCTTGGTGATATACCAGCAACCAATACCAGACCCAAGTCAGAGCCGTAGACAGCCCTCGAAAAACCTCCTTGGGATCGGTGTATCCAGGTAGATTCCCAACAAAGAAGCTGACACTGAATGAATGGAGCCATCGTCCACACGACATGACCGAAAGAGACGATTCGAGGTGCAGCGCATCCCGCAACAACAAGGCAGTAGCTCGAAGACGACACCTTCGAGGAACCTCCAATTGTACCAGATTCAACATGACGCAACTGACAAGGAAACCTCGTCTGGCGGTGCTCAACTTCAATGTTGCAGTTCCAGGCATAGTGGTCACCATAAGTGAAGCCGGGAACTTCGAGTGCCTCGGATCTATTGAACCAAAAACCCACCAAGGAAACTGTGGCCCACCATGTGAATCATGAAATGCTTGGAGTTACAGACCCAAAAGATCAGCAACTACACCATTCAACAAAGGTAACCACAAAGCATCACCAAGCAAGCAAACCTAGATCCAGCTCCACGGATGAGGGGAAATCAAGAAAAATAGAGTCAGCAAGTTTTGGCATATCTTCACAACTGTTATAGTATGGTGGCACCCCGCTAAGATCTGTAGAACGTAGAATGCAAGTGCCTATCACCGGAAAGGGATGGTCCCAAGGAATACTCCCTAGGGACACCCTATCGCTCGAGAAAAAGGACACCGAGAATCCACCTCGACATCACATTAATGCATTGGTAATACCTTCTTTCATTCAAACTCATTTCAAATAAAACATACATTTATGAGTACAGGTGTATCAGCCAAAGTTATACCGATAATGTAGGGCTGAAGCCAATAGGAGGATCTGGACCAATGTCGCGCTAGTGCCGGACCGCTGATCTGTCCCTAATGGCGATTGCCAGAACAACCAAATATCTCTCCCTGCGCGGCTCGCCCAAGCTTAGACTAATACTTTGAGCAACGCAGGACACAGACGCTTTGTACAGACAACGGCGAATACCTCACCCAGGACACAATTCTGATCCTGCTCCTCCAAAAGTGTAAAACCCTGTGACAGACGCATGGCCAAAATATCTAGCTACAAGCGATATGAGGGGATCCCTCGCCTTATGCCCATGACCGAAGTTGTCCTCACGTCCTCGGCCAGGCCTAGCCGGACAAGGAATACAACTGCTGCGGGGCTTACTCTCCAGAACGCAACTTCCTTTTATCATTTCCTTTCCTTTCTTGTTGCTAATATGTATGCAGGCATCCAGCTAAAGCATTTAGTAGTTTTGGATCCCTATCGAGGATCCGCGGCCACCACAGGGCCCACCAGGCATTCTTTCCTCGATCGGGTTTCTAATAGGAAGAAGGTTCAACCTATAAGATTATTAGCAGAACTGCATATCCCCGGGAAAGGGACTCGATGAGTCCATGACCCTCTTCCTCTCCTGAAACTTTCCAATATGGAATCATACACGCACATCGGATAATCAGGGGAGTCGCACCTGTGTGGACCAAACTCATGGCGACAAGACAACATGTATTTACAACTTATATTGCCAGGCAATAAAGAATATTTTTTAAGTATATTACACCTCGAAGGAAAATATTTCGGCTTATCCTCAGTGAAAAACCTCTCCATCAAATGCGTCCCGAAACACTCAGAGACTTAAACAATTCAGCACCCCCACGACCCTAGGGTTGGGATTCCGGGCTCATGAAGCCCTCGCGATATGACTCCAAGTCTACGAAAGGCAGTATTCAAGCTTAAACTGATCCGATATACTCGGAGACTCAACGTGAGTAGCTCAAAAACTTGCACGACTCCAGGGTCGGAACTCCGGGCTCACCAAGCCCCGAAAAACAACTTCTGGCTCATCAAGCCCCCAGAAACAGTTGCGAGCTCATGAGGATCTGTCTTCAAGCAAACTCGATAACTCGGAGACTGTCGCCAATTGCCACGCACTAGAAAATCCAAAATTGTAAGACCCTAACGGGCAGCCTCGACAAAACCAGATCTATTCTCCATACACTGTAAAATCCTCAACAGGCATGGCAAACTATAAGACCTCAATAGGCATGAAAAATCCCGCAGTTTAGGCTATACATCGCATTTGTAAGAATCCCTAAAGGGCATAACCTCGACGTAGACACCTAAAACTGCCTCTTGGGATCAAAAATGACCCCGTCCAAACGCATACAACTCCGGTCAGAATGGCTATACAGCCCGAAAAATGAGACTCGGGAATGCCCGATTGTTGCTAAAAAATCCTCTAAATCTACTTTTGAAAGAACCAGTTAAACACAAGCTTCCCTTAATAGGAAAAAATCGAGTCCCGACTATCTCTGCTCCAAAATCGCAAAAGTGTCGATCTACTTGACCTATGGGCTACGAACCTTCTGAGGTGCTCAAAACATCGCCGACTATGACTTGAAATCGAGGTTTTTTAGAATCGATGACGGGTCAGGAAAAATAATCAGTAAGACCTTAACGATAGGAAACAAAGCCTACAAAGAGCCTCCAGGCCTTACATCAAATAGCGTAAGTGCCATTGTTGTCGGCTAAGCAAAGCCTCCGGGCCTCACACCGAAAGGTCTCTATGACCATCAGCCTGAAAATTGACACTTGAGGATTAAAGTGAGCTCGAATCGTAACCCGATTCACAGACCGAATCCAATATAGTTAAATTAATCAAAGCCTTGGGGCCTCATATCAGAAGGTCCATGCGACTGAATAGCGTAAGTGGAATTGTCGACGGCTAAGCAAAGCCTCCGGGCCTCACATTAGAAGGTCCCTACGACCGAATAGCGTAAGTGTCATTGTCGCCGGCTAAGCAAAGCCTCCGGGCCTCACATCAGAAGATCTCCATGACCAAACAGCGTAAGTGCCATCGTCACTGGCTAAGCATGCCTCCAGGCCTTATACTAAAAGGACTTAATGAACAAGCAACAGAAAGGCCACCATCGCTGGCCGAGAGCTCAAATGAGATTCAAGAGTCGATTACAGCTCGAGTCATAACATGACTCGGAGACAAGACTGAAAAATCATAATACTCTTTAAAGCGTGACATCAATGCCACTATCTCTAACCGGAACCTCCGAAAAGATCAAAGGGTCAATTACAGTTCGTATCGCTACACGACCCGGAGACTGGACCCAGAAAATTGCCGAACGCCCAAGGGCAGAAAATGAAAGTCATTTTCACCAGCCCAAATGTGCTCGAGGGTAAAATAAGCTCGAGTCAAGATCCCGACTTGAAGACTGAACCCAAGGGTAATTTAATCACAATACGTCTAAAAATACGCCCAAATGACGCTATGGACGGCCGAGACAAATCTCCAAGCCGTGCACCCGTAAAATCGCTTCAGTCCAGGAGCACAAAGGGTCATCACCCTCCGCACATGAAGGCAAGAAAAAGCTAAAAGGTCGATCAAAGCTCAAGCTGTAGCACGACTCAAGGACCAGTTCCACAAACTGGTCTACACGATCGAGAGCGACGAAGGAAAAAAGGTACAAAATGAATAAATGCTTTAAAATTCTTCTTACATTACATACGACAAAAATATTTTCCACCTACAGGCATGCCCTGCGCGCGTCGGAAACCAAGTTACAAAATGGTAGAATCTACATTTTGCGCCAAAGGGCTATAACCCGTCAAGATCACCCTCTGTAACGCCCACGAGGAGTGACGATGCGTCGCGCTTGTCCGCCCTTGCTTGACACAATTCCCCCGAGAGAATAAAGCCTCCCACTCCAACTTCCTTGAACACTTCTCTCTGGGATTGGCAGCGAACATATTCCTCAATCCTCTTCTCACGATCAAGGGCTTGCCTCAACTCAGATTGAGCATCAGCATCCTCCTTTATACAAATTGCCATCTTGTGATCCGTCGTGTTCGGCTCAACGCCGCTTCCGCCCGGGCATCAATTATCTCAGCCCTGACCTTCGAGAGGTCAGACTCCAATCTCTCGATCATATCCGCCTGAAACTTGGCGTTACTACGGGACAAGTTAAGCAAGGCCTTGAAGGCAGGGATCTTGGCTGAGGCACTCATCTCCTCCAAGGCTTGAGCCCGCACTTAGCCCTTTAGCTCATCGCAAGCTGCCCTGACACGATTCACGTCGCCTTTAAGGTACTCCAAGGCCTCTGCCTTTTTCTACAGCTGATATGGTGGAAAGATATTAGCCTTAAAATCAGAAAGAGGCGAAAAATGCACTACAGAAAATTACCTGCTCCATCAAATAGCTCTCATATTCTGAGCTCTGATACGCCTCATATTGCCAATGCTACAGCTCAACTTCTTTCTCCTTTCAAAGAAGCCTAAGGGATTCTCTCTCATCCCGAACCCTCTGGAACTTGGCCTTTTGACGAAACAACTCAGACTTAAGCCTATCATAGGCCTGTCTGGGAAAGATTCAATAAGAGGAGGAAGACACGGGGTATAAGAGAATTATGTACGAACTCACCGCGAAGTAAAGATGGCAGGTTTCCTCCAAATCAGAATACGCTCCTGATAATACCGCTCCTGCAACCCCGAAAGAACTGGCCCCGGGCATAACATGCTCACTCGAGGGAGTCATTTGCCGAGAAACAGGCATCATGGGGATAGCCAAATCGCATGATGGGTCTCGGACCCTATTTCTACTACCGTTTCTCGGTTTAGAGGCCGACGACTGCATCTTCTCTCCTAGAAAGCACTGCCTCGCCCCGAAGAACCGCTCGATATCTACAAAAAAATAGCGAATCCAGCGTAAATGAGATGGGAAAATGCCACCTTGAGTATATATCAGCAGGAGAAAAGAAACATACGTACGTACCTTGATGGTCCACTCCCCACGTGACGCGAGACCTAGGTTGCCACCTGCGTTTATCGCAAGACAAATGGGTTACCAGCCTCCGAACCTAGCCGAGCAAATCATGAACTTGGCCCGGCATCCACGAAGTTGCTTCAACAAAGGAAGTAACACTTATTTCTTGGCTGATTTTCGCCATAAGCAAAATTTGAAGGAGCGGTAAAGAGCCTCACTTACGTGCATGATTCCACCTTTCGGGGAATGGCAGAAACTCCATAGGAATGATATCGGTCGTTCTAAATCGGACAAACTAACTAGCCCACTCTCGATCTCCGCCTTCCTCGCCATCAATAATAAAGGGCGTAGGCGAATGAATCCTTAAGGTTTACAGTACTCGATGGTGAAAAGGCTGATATAGCCTGATGAGATGATCAAGCGTGAATTCAAATATGGCCTTTTTCACAAAGAATCACATCATCAGCATTGTACGCCAAAATGACGGATGAATATGCGCTAGGGTAACCTGACACTTCAAGCAACTATCAAGCATGACCTTATCAAGAGGGCCAAATACTAAAAGGGTATAGGTACACTTTTAGGAACCTATCAGCAGAGTCCGCGATGCCTTTGCTTAGGGAAAGCACCTATAGGGTCATTCCCTCGCCCGCAGTATTGCCTCGCCATCTCTTGGTGTTCCTCTCTTACCAAGTACACCAACTCCAGAATGAAATCCTTTGACTCTCAAACACCGGGAACAGCATTATCCGCCCCTTGCCCTGGTTCCAAGGTGGTTTCCATGACTGAAGCAGAACTAACAAAATAAAGCAAAGAAGAACAGACGCTCTTCACACTTTAAAAGATAGGGAGCCCTATGCCAAAATGGAAGAACAGCTTCCCAAAAATAGTGAAGTCTCACAAAAAGTGGCCGAAGCCACCCCTCTTATATACAAAAGGCAATGGCGAGTCACCTACTAGATGTAAGCTCCAGGAAGCCAAAGATCTCTATACGAATTGACGGGTTGATGCACGACCCATGAAATGTCCTCCAACGGACAACTAAGACTGATGGACCGCGCAAATTATCTCCATGCTTGAGACAAGCGGAAGGTGCGCCCGTGATCGCGATTCTCTCTCCGGAGGAGTAAACCCCGAGAGCTCCAACCTCTAAAGCACCACGAGGTCCCAAAGAATCGCCCCGAACATAGGCAAGCTCCTCAAACGGAAGACAACCTTGCACTCTCTGGAAAAAATCATCCACATCAATATCAATAGGGCCCACCGAGGCACCCAAGGATGATCTTTATCCGGGTTATCGTTCCCGAAGGCCCCAGAATTTGATGCAAGATCTCCAAATGATCCTGCATGCCCCGACAACTTAAGCTTATCTGATCAATCCTCCATCAGTCCAAAGTAAGGCAAAAAAGAAAGCAGGGAAGAACCTTGCCAATCAGCCGGAGACCAAAATGAGCTATCACAGCAAGCTACGATGGCCCATAAGCAATAGAGGGCATTTTTAAATCCCGAAGGGCGTAAAACCAAAAAAACACCAAAGGAGAAGCAGAAATCTATCTCATGCGGCCCAAAGGGACCATCTATATCTAAATCAATAAGGGCTCCGAGGTACCCAAAGATGACCTACATCCTCGGCAGTACCCCCGGAGGCCCCGGAACTCAACGCGCAATCTCCGAATAACTCAGGAGACTCTTACAAGCACCAATCCATCAGGACAGCCCAGAGTTATCCCGAAAGACGACAATGGGACCGAAATGAGCCCATGTCTATCGGAGAGAAATCAAACACACACTTACATCCAAGATTAATATCAATGATCAGCAACATAAAGGAATACATTTGAAGAGCCTTGAAGGGCATGAAGGCATATAGAAATAGAGCAAAATCGAAAACAGAGGTCAACAAAGTTCATTTATCATTTATGAAGTTTTCAAGAACAATAGCCCCCGAGGGGTCACAGCATTCGATTACAAAGCCTCGGAGGGTCATCACATATGAAATACAATGGCCTACAAAGGGTTCCTAACACAGATATGACAAAAGGGGATACATGAAGAAAAGGCCTAAGACCTACTCTAACCTCGAGGGCATGCCTCTAACAGTCTCGTACGGGCCCCTCAAAGTAGCAATTTAGGGATGAAGATGAAAAAAAAGGCGAAGGGAGAAGGAAGGGATGAAAAAATGCAATAGCTCTCCGAAGCTCAAGGACTCTCATTGGCAAAGGGAACATCGGAGAGACGATCGGTCGAACAATCCTCGATCCCGCTTGTACGGCTGCCTCGAATACTCTTCTTCGAGCACCAAGCCGTGCAAGCTCCAGGCTAGAGCCAGAGTTCCATGTCGAGCCGGGTATGAAGGTGAGAAAAGGTGAATATTTCGAGCCCCCTTTTGACCAGTGGTGCATAATTTGAATAGCCATCCACGCAAAGTTGAAACCAACTCTCCACTCATCTCCATCTCGAGCCAACGGTAGCAGCGGCGGCCAACATACAAATGACCGCAGCAATATCAGAATAACATATTTATGTTCAATAGAGGAAGACCCCGACAGAAGGCCTCGAAGCGGCCCGGAAGATCTCCTCCAAACAACCTCGAGATAGAAAGCTCCCATCATGATAATCAAAGGCAAAAGAAGATGATGGGAAGGAAGAAGAAAAACATGCCAGTAGAAGTATTGAGATGAAAGATGCAATGCCACAAAATGCCCTCATTTATAGGGGGAAACAACACGGTCATCGATGCCCTGAAAGATTGACTGATGGGCATAATTACTACCTCCTCGAAAAAATGAACCGACGGCAGCACTTTTGCCTTGAGGAGCAGAAATGACAGGACATCAAGTAGAAATTTATGAGACACGCCATATGTCACAGAAGATTGCATTGCAATTTGAATCGCCATTATAGAATCGTCTAAAGGAGATCGAGTAGTCGAGTGTCAGAACCATTTATCATCACTTCGTCATGAGAAACGCGAAGACTATCTGTATGCGGTACAAATCAAAAGACTTGATTTTTTGCTATCAAGACATTTCAGAAGCCTTCCTCGAAGCCCCGAGGGTAGGAGACCACGGTCGAGTTCTCGACCTCATGGCTCGTCGAGGTTTAAATCAAAAGAAGCAGGGTCCGAGGTCAGGGTAAGAAAGAAAGTCTCCTAAGCACATGGCTACACCTGATAGTTCTGGCCTATCCAAGAGCCTACTGAGAGGACTTGCGTTAGGTCATCCCATTGTTGTACCCTTGTAATTAATATATGTTTACTTTATCGAGACCTCTCGCCTATATAAGGGGGACTCACCCTTCCTTGTAAGGGACTAATGTTGCTCCATTTCTTCATAATACAATAATATATATCTCTCTCTTTCTTCTTCTAAAGTTATCAGTGTTCATCGACCCCGAGGTCACCTTAGCATTTTATTGTTCCTTCATTTGTTATTCATCATTTGGCTCAAGATTGATAGTATAGAGCCTTACTTGTTTGTATCTTTATCTGTTATCCCCATTCGTGACTACCCTCGATAAGCCCGGGATAGGCTCGAGGCCTGGCTCCGAGGTATCTACTAGTCAGCTTTACGCCCGGGAACGTCCCCTAATTGGTTCGATTGTTGCTTAGGCTAACTCTATCATTATTGTCTTACTTCGCGTTTTATCACTAATCACCCTTATAAACTAGCTCCGGAATAGATCACGTATTTTTGGAATCCCATTTTACAAATTTAATTGTTGTTACCATTTTTACTGTAAACATAGTTATTGGGCTGGGGTCCGAAAATTTATTTGAAGAGGGGCTATGTTTTTAAATACTCATTTAATTTAATAAAATAATTTATAAATGATGAAAATGCTATTTGTATATTAAATTGATTTAAAATAATTACTTAATATTATAAAATTATAGAAAGTCATTTTATGTGTAGATAATATAATTATTCATATATATGTGCTATTATTGTAAAATGTGCAATTCTAGCCTTAAAGTGCAAATGTTATTATAGAAAAAAATGTAATTAAAATATTTAATCACTATATGGTGATAAATGATAAATTTTGATGATTAAATCATCATAAAAAATTATATAAGGGATAATTATTGGATATTTGTATATAACAAATGCAAAAATAACTTGATATAAAGATTGGAAAATTATAGAAATACTTGTGCATGTTTGTAAATGCATGTGCACTATTTTTAAAAATATATATGCATATTTAAAATATATGAGGGAAAAATTGGGTATCAACAGGAACTATGAGACGAGAACTCTGTTGTAGCATGCTGCCCAATAATCTTATATAGAACCTCCTAATATTGTGGCTGCTGAAGCTGAAGCTGAACGGGCAAAATAACCACGGTGATAGCTCTGAATCGGAGGTACGCTGATAGGAGCTGATGGTGCACTGTAGGCTGGGTGCCCATAGTAAGGTACATAAGGACCACAACTCCCTAAAGCACTATGAGATGCCTAAAGGCTGAATGAAATGGCCTGGTAGAATGGCTAATACCATAACTACCCCTGCCTCCAGATGAGGTGCCACTGAAACTACTGGAATGACAACACCTCTTATCTGACACCGGCTATCTCTCCTGAGCACGAACCAACTTGATCCGTCTAGCAATATCCACGACTGTTTAGAATTAAATATCACTCTTTGTCTTCTTGGCCATCTGAATCCTAATAGTGTAAGTGATCCTATCAATAAATATCCTCACCCTCTTCCTCTCTGTTGGAAGAAAGATAGTGGCATGGAGTGCTAGGTCAACAAATCGATCTTGTACTGGGTAATAGTCATACTACCCTGATGAAGACGCTCAAACTACCTGTGGTACTTCTCCCTCAGGGTGACAGGAATGAACTTCTCTACAAATAGCTGTAAGAACTGATTCTAGGTAAGTGCAGGCAACCCAATTGCTCTAGTCAACATATAATCCCCCATCACCTCTTGGCAGAACCAGTCATCTGAAATGCTGCAAAATCAACCCCATTGGTCTTAACTGTACCCATGTTGTGCAACACCTCGTGGCAACGGTCCAGGTAATCATGTGGGTCCTCAAAAAATGCTCCACTAGAGTGAATATGAAGATCTTGTTAAATTTATCAAACCTCAACAAAGCCTCGGAAGATATAGAGGGCCTTTTCACCAACCTATGCCACAACAACCGGCTGAACCACCCTGCTGGAGTATGATACTGGGAGCCGCCTGCTCCGGAGTGTGAGTAGTGGGAGTCTTTGCTCTTCCCCCAGCCTGAGAGACGGCTGGTGCTACCGGGAATATACCGGTCTAGGACACACTCTGCATAAGGCCTAATAAATGGACTAGAGTGTCCTGAAGCACTGGAGTGGCTATAAACCCCACCGGAATCTGAGCTAGTCCAATGAGTACAGCCTGAGCTGGAACCCCCTCCTCAAAATCTACTTGAGGCTCTATTACTGGTGCTACTGTTAGAGCTCTAGGCTAAGCTCTTCCTCTACCTCTACCTCAACCTATGCCCTTGGTAGTTGCTTCCCCAGAGGACTCCAGCTCCTGCCTGTCTGTAGATGCAGTGCGTGTTCTCTCCATCTCCGTAAGAGTAAGAATAGAATAGTCCAATCATCAATAATAGAAGAAAAATCACACGATAAAGAAAGAAAGAAGTGAAATGGTTCCTAAACTCTACAACCTCTAAAAGATAAGAACACACATCTTTGTACCGATCCTCCAGACTCTATTAAGCTTGCTCATGACTCGTGAGACCTATACAACCTAGTGCTCTGATACCAACTTGCCACGGCCCAGAATACCCTAGGACCGTGATGGCGCCTAACATTTCACTTGCTAGACAAGCCAATGTTAGAATATTTTTAATCCATGTGTATCAAATCAAATTAACCGATGCTAATTAAACTGAACTAACATTAATAGAACTAAAATGAGTGAGAAAAGTCATAACAACCAAAATATCAAAATACAACCCAGAACTGGTGTCATAGGTGCACGAGTAACTAGAATAATACATACTGTGGTCTGAATGAAAGTAAAACTATCTGAGAAGAAGTAAACAACTAGGATAAAGTAGAAGAGGACTTCAGGGCAGCGAACGACGAGCAGTTGTACCTCAAGTCTCCGTCAACTTCCCGATTCGAGAAACCTATTGATCGCCACTAGGACCGACTCCAAAGTCTGCACAAGAAGTGCAGAGTTTAGTATGAGTACAACTAACCACATGTACTCTGTAAATGTCGAGCCTAACCTCGATAAAGTAGTGACAAGACTAAGGCGGGTCACTTATAATAACCTGTACATTGTATAAGAATAATAACAGGAACGAAATACGAAAAATAAAGCAGTTAACTCATGACAATAAACTCAATTCTCAAAAACTAGTGAAACTAGAAATACCAAATCCTCAGAACCTCTTATGAAAATAGCGAAGGAAACACAATCCCACAAGGAATACAAAACATATAAACCATTACGGCGCGCTACCCGATTCTACCATACAAATATAATCCTCCCTTATTCCTCCATGTAAATATCAATAATAATAAGTAAAAATATGTTACAGCACGCAACTCAATCCTACCATATAATCAGAATCAAAATCATAATCCTCCCTTATTTCACCATACCAATCCTCCCTTATTCTACCTTGTTGCGGTGTGCAACCCGATCCTACTATATCAATAATGAAATCAATTCAACCACTTGAATCACAAGAAAGTCTACGATTAACGAATATGAGAGCAAAATCATAAGGGAAACCTCGTACCAAATCAAGAATTACTAAAATTAATACTAAGCAGCAAGACAAGTAAAATAAATGACTACTAAATGGTACAAGTAAGCCAATTAAGGCAAGTAGCAATTAAAGCATGGGTGAAACTAAAATCTTAATACGAGAATAATCAATAATAAGTAGAAAATTAAGGGATAAGAAGCAATTAAAGTATGTAACAGTTAAGACATGAAATAACATAATTAATGAAATATGGAAAAGCATGGAACCAAGTATTTTGACAGTGTATATACACTTGTCACCTATCATATACACCGCTACACATGAATTTCACATAGCACATAGCTCAAGGGTTCCTAATTCCCTCAAACTAAGGTTAGACCCAATACTTACCTTACTCTACAAGTAAATAAAAGCTCTACAAGGGCCTTTCCTCTAAAACACTTCCTCTAAACCAATCAAATCTTACCAAAAATCGACTCAATAATATCAAATAATGCTAGGAAAATCAATTATAATACATAAGTAAGATCTTTACTCTTTTCCCAAAAAGTGAACAAAAGTCAAGCTTGGTCAAAACCCGAGGTTCGAACCAAAAGCTATTTACCCATTCACCCCCAAGCTCAATTATGTAATTAGTCTGGAAATCTCACCCCAAATCGAGGATTAAATCCCAAATTTGTGAAAATCCCCAATTCTTCCCAAATCCTTAATTTTCTAGAATGAAAGAACAATGATCAAGGCTAGAAATTAATGGGTGATGATGGAAATGGAAGAAAATAAGTTAATATACACTAACCTATGAAAGGGTGATGAAATTTCTTCTCCAAATCGCCTCTAGGCCGAGCTCTAATGAAAATATGGTGAAACTATATTTGAAATGTTTTAAGATCTATGTGCCAGGCCTTCCTCACGTTCGCGAAATGCCTAACGCATTCGCTATGCACAGTGGCCCAATTGGCCTATGTGTTCGCGAACGATTACACCCACACACCCTTGCATTCGCATCCTAATGCCGAGTTCGCAAAGAGTAAATGTCTATTCCCCCCTTCCAGGCCCCTACCCTACACGTTCGCGAGACGTTGGTCGCGTTCATGAAGGTAAAATCACCCAATACTCTGCATTCGTGACCAAGCTATCGCGGCCACGATGAAGAAAACCACCTCAGCCCCAATTTTCCCTTCGCGGCCGCGAAGCACAAAGCACCAGGTGACATTAGAAGCTCAAAAACCAGCAATCTTCTTAAATTCAAATTATCTGTAGCCTATCTGAAACTTACCCGAGCTCTCGGGGATCCAAACGAAGCAGACACACAAATGTAATCATACTAACTCGCCCACACAATCAAATAACCAAAATAACATCTAGAACTATGAATCGGACACCGTAATGAATGAAATTTTCAAATAAACTCAAGAACTTTCAATTTCTTAATCGGGCATCTGAATCACGTCAAATCAACTCCTACTCGCACAAAATTTTGTAGACAATTCATAAATACTGTAATAAACTTATACCAAGTTCCGAAATCAAAATCTGTACCCGGTATCAACAAAGTCAAATTATGGTCAAACTTATGAATTCTTTAAACCATTAAACTTCTAGTTTTCAACAAATTATGATAAATCAAGTTAGGGAGTTCCGAATTCAATTGGACATACACCAAAGTTCCAAATCGCGATAGGAACCCACCGAAATTGTCAAAATACTAATCTGGGTCTGGTTGCTCAGAACGTATACCGAAGTCAACTCAAATGAGTTTTAAGGCACAATTTCACAGTTTCATCATTTTTCACATAAAAACTTTTCGGAAAGAAACTCGGACTATACACATAAAACAAGGGAGGCTAAATAGACCAATTCCATGTTTCAAAGTACAAAACTTAAAGGTAAAATAATAGATGACCTATCGATTCATCACATCCACTAGTTTCGTTAATGCTTCAAGCATTTTCATTTTTTCAGGGCTGACACCGGTCTTAGTTTCACCTGGCCTTTCGGAGATATTCTCATTTCTTCAGGCGTTTTCCTGTGATGGTTCGGGCTAAACCATACAGGGGGCGCGACTTTTATTTTTCAACTGTGATATCGCTACATGTTGGACCTGCAACATTTTGAAGATCAATCGTTGATTGACCTTGTGTCCTTCATCTTCGGGTGCTGCTTGGGCGGTTGATCGGGCTCCTCCACGAACACTATTCTCAGGGTCATTAGGCAGGTTGGCATCGATGGACACCTGTAAGTTATCATCGACTGGGTCTGCAATTGGAACTCTGTTGGGAGCAACAAGGGACATCTCATTACTAGGCGCCAAATTATTATTTTCGCCATGATGGCCAGACCCATTCTCACGTTCAAGTGAGCGGGCTATGAATTTGACATTTTTAGGCTGACCTAAAATTGAGATCTTAATGAATAAGTGTAAAATAGGGTGTACTATGGAGATTTGTGTTAAACTACCACTATTATCCTAAGCTCCACGGTGGGTGCCACACTGTTTACCTTTAAAATGGATAAAAATTAAATTTTTACACGATTTTAACGATATGTGGATTAATTTAATACAAGCAATCAAGAATGCTAAATAAATGAATTACGAATAAAATAAATAACTAAACTAGTTGTGATGTTAAGTCCAGGCTCAGATTTAAGCTGAACAGTGATTTTTCTCCTGGACCCTCGATTCGAAGCCAAATATATATGAAGAACTATGATTAAAACAAGAACATTTCTATAGCTAAAAAGTAGAGAAACAAATTTATATTGTCTTGATAAGCGTGTTACAATCTGTCTATTAAATAAGAAAACTCCATTTTAAATAGTAGAGGAGTTTTACCCCTAGTACAATTCTGAAAAGGGTAAAAGAAAAAAAAAACTCCTTGCACATCAATCAAGGATACGCTATCGGCATCGAGTGAGATCCGTGCCATGATATCATGTGTGCAATTGTTTGTGATGTTTTTCGAGGTCTTGGAACTCGTTGCAGATTCGGGGGTGTTGTCTTGTCAGGCCCGGTGGCGAGCACCCCGTTCTAGCCTCGAACCAAATAATTCTCAATTTGGTCTCTATCTCATACATTCGTTACTTCATTTTATTCGTTGAGAACTTGGGGTGTGTGCCGACCCCGAGTTCACACGTATACATTGATTTTATCAAAAATTATCCTAAACATTTGTCAAAAGCTAAATCATATATTTGATCTATTATATTATACAACAGCGAGTCTCCGAATCAGAAGAATTCAATACATAAATTAAAGTAAACACTTAAGTTCGAGCCTATAATAAGAAGTGTATAAATACATATATTATTTGTATATAATACATACACACACATAATATATATATATATATATATAT
>MU701018.1:58112-72739 GCA_026770625.1 Nicotiana glauca | reverse complement strand
AGTTTGTCATGCCCCAAAACCGAGGGACACGACCGGCGCTCAACCGGAGGACCCCAGTCAAGCGGACCTGGAATTTTCTTTAGTATCCCACGCGTTACCCCGTGATTCCAATATACAGTATTCTTTTGAAATAACAATTTGAGACTTAAGCATAAACTTACAACTTGAGTTTATTTCTTCCTTTTATCATTTCCAACATTGATACCAAGTACTTGCAAAAAAATACATACAACAATTACCAACGTGGACCACGATTCCGAACCGTACAGTTACTACCCAAAATACTTTTATACACCACCCACATTGTGTCTACGGAGCCTCTATGAATACTAGAAACTCAACCAATACTTGCCGACGACAAGGCCCCGGCTATACCTTACAATACACAATAAACTCAAAAGAAGGTGGCATGAACCACACATGACCCCAAGAGGAAGTGGGGCTCACCAATGCAACTGATGGGATGGAGAGAAGGCACTACTGTCGATGGCTGAACTGCCTGCTATAGAACCACCTACAATCATAATACGAATGTAGCGCCCCCGGCAAAAGGGACGTCAGTACATTTGAATTGTACTGTTATGTATGAACAAACTTTACACCAAGTAAGATCAATCAATACATAGATAACAAACAATAATAGAATCAACAATCAAATACACATGAAAGGTACAATCTAGCCAAACAAGTTTACAATCTCTCCTTTTTCACCTTCAATATTTTCACATCAATGATTTAACAATCTTTTTCATAATTTCATCTCAATAGTGATTTCGATCACTTTTCCACCGATGATTTCACAATCTTGTTCATTATTTCATTTCAATAGTGATTTCGATCACTTTTCCATCCTTATTACCTCGGCCACCCTTATTACCTCGGCCATACTTATCACCACAACCCACACCTTATTACTTCGTGTTGTAGCGTGCAACCCGATCCCACCGAACAAGTCACAATTCACAAAAAACACAACAACAACAATAATAATTCACATCGAACAACAACAATAATTCTCAAAGAGCAACCACAACAATTCACATGAATTTCTGTAGCTATCAATACCATTTCCATCATATTCAACAACTCATATGCAATTGAAGTCACCACAATAATTTCCCACCACAAGCCAAATATGTTATTACAACAGTTGTTCCAATTGCATCATTTATGATTTCCTTTCATCATTTGTTTCTCAACTCTTACCACATAACACTTTCACAATCACATTTGATTTATTGCCAATTACTTACACCGATATATTGGTAAAACTTAACCAACAACGTTCAAGACATATTAATCATAAGAATTCATGAAATAGGCCATCTTGCCTTAACACCCGTGAAGCAACCAAAATTCACAAATAGTTCACATAAATAACACGTGCCAATTTTTCGTACTCCAAACAAGTTGACTTTACAAAGGTTAAAGTTACCCATACATACCTGGGATTTTCCCCCTTAATGATACTACAATGTTCCAATACACTTAAGCAACATCAATCTACAATACAACATTCAATATGACCAATATTAGTAACAAATTCCATAACTTATGCCATTTAGGCATATTATCAAACACCCTGTAGGTATAGATCTTTACACCTCATAACTATAGTGTTGGTTCATCCAACTATCACCATTAACCAACAATTCACCCTACCATCATCCCTAACCAATTTATAACTTCCAACAACATATATATATGACCATTCATTCATACCCAACCATCAACCTTCTTAATTAACTCATTTCACAATCTCTACAACCAACACAACCTAGGTTAGGCACTTATGGCTTTCAATTATCATTCNGATGGTAGATATACCTCTTGTAGTAAGAATCTTGAGAATCCAATTTGTAGTGTTCTTGAATCAATTTAGGGATTTGAATGAAATCTAAGGATTTTCAAGATTAATCCTGGTTAATATAAGTGCTTAAGAGTAGTAATCAACTCAAAATACTCCAACAATCTTACCTTGGATCATAGGGATGAAGTTCGGGACGAAATCGCCTTGAGAGAGCAAGCCATAACCCCAAAAATGAGTTGGGAATATTCTAAACCGGTCTTGGGATATTAAAACCTTCCAGACGCGCGAACTTTTGCATAGTTAGCGTGTTGTTCGCGCGTCGGAGGCAGAATACTCAGCAAAAATGTGCGAACTTTCGAAGTTCGCGCGAGTGGCACCTGCCCAATAAAATGGTCATAACTTTCTGTATACACCTCCAAATGACGAATGGTTTGTTGCGTTGGAAACTAGACTCAAACGGATTTAATTTAATAGGTTGTTCTTCACACAACTCTTTATATTGCTGGAGATATGATCGTTCAAATTCAGGTCTTGTACGCACTCATTTACAAATTTCGTCTAATATGCAATTTTCCAACATGGCTTAGACTTAGTCCTCTCCTTAGACCCTAATCACTTATAATAAGACTTATACACTTATTACCATATCCAATTTATATCCATATCATAAACCCTTATTTGCACAAGAATTAAAATAATTTAGCCTACCTTGGCACGATGAAATCTTAAATTACTTGGAAAAAAAAATTTCGGGGCCTTACAGTGCCTGCATCCAAAGAAAATCGTGAGTTTTGTAAAGGGGGAAAGGTTAGTTTGTTTTCCCTTGGCCTCCGACATTGTGTATCATTGGGGTAGAGTTTCTAAATATCAGCTATCATAGTTATGCATGATTTAACAAATATAACGTAAGTAGAAAATAATTTTGTTTAAATGAACTAACGACTGCGACGTGGTTCAAAACATTGCAACCTCTCTTGCTCCGGAATTTTGAGGGTCCTTCTCAAAATTCTGCCCCATTTCACTAGGTTGGCACTTCTGATGGCTGTGTTGAATGGCTGAAGAATCAACTTCAGAATTTTGAGGGTCCTCCTCAAAATTCTGCACCAGTTTACTGAGGTGACATCCCTGGCGATGAGTGGCTGAAGACTATCTTTGAAATTTTGAGGGTCCTCCTCAAAATTTTTCCCCAGTTCCAATAATAGGGGAAATGAGATTTTTATTAAATTGTGACTGAACCCATAGGGCTGCCTACGTATCCCTTGTTAAACGGGAATCAGGTCAGGCGTAGTTCAAATTACATCATAAAGAAATCATAGATGGTTACACATAGTATCGTTTCACTGCATCTGAGTTGATTGGCTTCGGCCAGACTTCTCCGTCCATTTTGCAAGAATAAGGGCTCCTCCAGTTAAAACCCAGTGAACCATGTACAGGCCCTGCTAGTTGGGAGAGAATTTCCCCTTGGCTTCATCTTGATGTGGGAATATTTTCTTCAACACCAGCTGCCTCGGTGTAAACTTCCTTGGCTTAATTCTTTTGTTGAAGGTTCTGGACATTCTGTTCTGATACAATTGACTGTGGAAAACTGCATTTATTCTTTTTCCATTTATAAGGGCTAACTGCTCGTAGCAACCTTTTACCCATTCTGTGTCGTCCAACTCTGCTTCTTGTATGATCCTTAGGGAGGGAATCTCTACCTCGGCGGGAATGACCACCTCTGTACCATAAACTAGCATGTAGAGAGTTGCCCTGGTTGATGTGCGGACCGTGGTGCGATATCCCAGCAAAGCAAATGATAACTTCTCATGCCATTGTTTGTGACTTTCGATCATCTTTCTTAGTATCTTCTTGATGTTCTTGTTGGCTGCCTCTACAGCTCCATTCATCTGAGGCCTGTAGGCTATAGAGTTCTTGTGCTTGATCTTGAATGCCTCACACATTGCTTTCATCAGATCGCTGTTGAGGTTTGAACCATGATCAGTGATGATTGATTCTAGAACCCCGAACCAGCAAACAATACGGTCACGGATGAAATCTACCAAAACTTTCTTAGTTACTGCCTTGTATGATGCTGCTTCAACCCATTTAGTGAAATAATCAATTGCCACCAGGATAAACCGGTGCCCGTTTGATGCGGCAGGCTCAATAGGTCCGATAACATCCATCCCCTAGGCGAGAAATGGCCACGGTGAGATAGTTGCAGTAAGCTCGTTTGGAGGCACCTTTATCATGTCTGCATGTATCTGACAGCGGTGGCACTTGCGAACATACTGAATACAGTCTGTTTCCATAGTCATCCAAAAATAACCTGCTCGGAGTATCTTCTTTGCTAAGATAAAACCGTTCATGTGTGGCCCGCATGTCCCTGCGTGCACTTCGTCCAACAGTCTGGTTGCTTATTTTGCTTCGACACACCTTAACAAACCCAAATCGGGAGTTCTCCTGTACAGGATTCCTCCGCTGTGAAAGAAATTGTTGGATAATTTCCGAAGTGTGCACTTTTGAGTAGCGTTAACAAGTTCTGGATATTCCCCTGTGGTCAAATACCTTTTGATGTCGTGGAACCATGGCTTTCCATCCGCTTCTTTCTTAACGTGAGCACAATAAGCCGGGTGATCGTAGATCCTTACTGGGATGAGGTCAATGTAATTCGTATCTATATGCTGGATCATGGATGATAAAGTGGCTAATGCATCAGCGAACTCATTCTGGACCCTGGGGACATGTTGGAATTTCGTCTTTGTGAATCTTTTCCTTAACTCCTATATGTGATGCAAATAGGGGAGTATCTTGGAGTTTTTGGTGGCCCATTCTTCTCGAACTTGATGTATGAGCAGGTCTGAGTCCCTGATCACTAGTAATTCTTGAATGTTCATGTCAATGGCCATCTTGAGTCCCAGGATGCAAGCTTCATATTCAGCCATGTTGTTTCTGCAAGGGAACCTGAGCTTGGCGGATACCGGGTAATGCTGGCCGGTTTCTGATACTAGGACTGCTCCTATGCCATCTTCTTTGAAATTTACGGCTCCGTCGATTTTGCAATCGTAGGATTTCGCAATATCCTCTCCTACAAAGGACACCTTTTCATCAGGAAAATACGTTTTTAGGGGTTCGTATTCTCCGCCAATAGGATTCTCGGTGAGGTGATCTGCTATGGCTTGACCCTTGATTGCTTTTTGAGTCACGTAAACAATGTCAAATTCACTCAACAAGATTTCCAATTGGCGAGCTTGCCAGTGGGCATGGGCTTCTGGAAAATATATTTTAGCGGGTCCATCCTGGATATGAGATAGGTAGTGTAGGCACAGAAATAATGCCTTAATTTCTGAGCTACCCAAGTCAGAGCACAACAGGTGTGCTCTAATAGAGAATACCGGGCCTCGTACGGGGTGAACTTCTTGCTGAGATAATAGATGGCTTGCTCCCTTCTCCCCGTTTCATCATGTTGTCCTAGGACACAACCGAATGCTCCATCCAATACTGCAAGGTAATGTAATAAAAGTCTTCCTGGCTCGGGAGGAACCAAGACTGGCGGCGTTGACAAGTACTCCTTGATTTTGTCAAAGGCTTTCTGACAATCATCGTTCCACCTAGTAGCAGCGTCTTTCTTCAGCATTTTAAAGATGGGTTCACAAATGACTGTGGACTGGGCTATGAACCGACTGATATAGTTGAGTCTCCCCAGGAAACTCATCACGTCCTTCTTGTTATTTGGCGGTGGCAATTATTAAATGGCTTTGACCTTTGATGGGTCCAATTCTATTCCTCGACGACTCACGATGAAACCCAGTAGTTTTTCGGCAGGAACCCCGAATGCACACTTGGCGGGATTCAATTTCAGGTTGTACGTTCTCATTCTATTGAAGAATTTTCTCAAATCTTCCCTATGATCAACGAATTTCTTGGATTTGATGATGACACTGTCCACATATACCTCGATCTCCTTGTGTATCATGTCGTGAAAGATAGTAGTCATGGCTCTCATGTAGGTGGCGCCGGCATTCTTCAACCCAAATGGGATCATTTTGTAGCAATACATTCCCCACAGCGTGATGAAAGCTGTTTTCTCTACATCCTCCTCATCCATCCATATCTGATGATACCCAGCGAAACAATCAACAAAAGACTGCAACTCATGCCTGGCGCAATTGTCGATAAGAATGTGTATGTTTGGCAAGGGAAAGTCATCTTTGGGACTGGCCCGGTTGAGATCCCGGTAGTCGACACAGATTCTGACCTTCCCATCCTTCTTTGGTACTGGCATGATGTTGGCTAACCACGTTGAATATTCCACTACCCTGAGAACCATGTCTTTGACCTGCTTAGTAACCTCTTCTTTGATTTTCAAACTCATATCGGGTTTGAACTTCCTGAGCTTCTGCTTCACCGGCGGACAGGCTGGATCTGTTGGCAGTTTGTGAGCTACGATGGATGTGCTGAGGCCAGTCATATCATAATACAACCAGGCAAATATGTCCTCATATTCTTTCAAAAATTCTGTATATTCTTCCTTTTCTGATGGCGACAAGTGAACACTGATGCAAGTTTCTCTGACATTCTCTGCATCTCCCAAATTAATGACCTTAGTTTCTTCCAGGTTGGACTTAGGTTTATTCTCAAAATTCTCAACTTCTCTGACGACCTCTTCGGGTATCTCGTCTTCTTCTGAGTCTATTTCCTTTTGTTGCGTTGTTTCGTTGCAAGTCACAGTTGTTGGTTCATCGTCAAGATAAGTTGTAGTAATGCTGTATAAAATAGATTAAATGATAGAGAAAATAATAAGCAAGATATATATGATAAATTGAAATGCTTTGATTGAATCCATAATTGTTAGAAACATCGGAGCTCTTTTTGAAATAAAGACAATGCGGAAAGAAAATCAACTAGTAAAGTAAGCTAAAAATGAGATGGATGGTGCTTTTGTTTAGCCTTGCTACCCCGAAGCTTTCTGGGCCCTGATGGTCCTAATTGACCAATTTTTGAGGCGGTCTCCTTTGCTTGCGGCTTGTATGGAAGGGCCTTCCTCCCCCTCCTCCTCAAAAAGAACACAACAGTCCATATCATCATCCTCTAGGAACAAATTCTTCATGGCTGCCAATGTCTCATCTTCTTCGGACCCGTATATAGTATCTGCCGGCTGGAAGGTTTAATCCAGGCTAGGTATCGGAAACTCCAATGGATAGTAGGGGTAGCGCCATGGTGGCGACGAATTCTGGAATTCCTTCCAAGTATAGCCGTAGCCTAAGCCAAAAGTAGTGCCATGCTTTTTCAGTGTGATGGGCTTAGTGATTCCCTGAAGGTTCTTGTCGAGTCCCTTTCCAGGCTCATACCCGCACCAATTCAGGATGCTTTCAATCTTGTTGTCCCACCACTTGTCTTTGTCTACAGCGTTGACCCTTTCGATGCGGTGGTATGTCTCTCCACCTATTCTCCTTCTGTCTCCAATCATTGGGATGGTCTGGCGACTGTATATGGGATTACTACCGTTGCCATGAATGATCACTTCCTGGTGATTCCATTCGAACTTTACCGCCTGATGTAGGGTCGATGCTACGGCTTCGGCAGCGTGGATCCAGGGGCGTCCTAACAGCAGGTTGTAGGATGTCGGGACGTCTATTACTTGGAAGTCGACGTCGAACCACGTTGGTCCCATTTGCAAGCACAGGCTGATTTCTCCAATAGTAGATCTCTGGGACCCATTGAAGGCTGACATTGATAGCCCCGTCTTTGATCTCGTGCAGGCTCTTTCCCAAAGTTCTGAGAGTTACAAGTGGGTATATATTGAGGCTATATCCTCCATCGATCAGGACTCTGGTGATGAAATAATCTTTGCATTGCACAGTGATGTGTAGTGCCTTGTCATGACCCAAACCCTCTAGTGGCAACTCGTCTTCGTGGAAGGTTATTTTGTGGCTTTCCAGCACTTGCCCCACCATATTCGCCATCTCTCCTCCGGTTATATTGCTGGGCACATAGGCTTCGCTAAGTATCTTCATTAAGGCATTCTTGTGAGCATTTGAACTTTGCAGAAGAGCCAGGATAGATATTTGTGCTGGTGTTTTGTTCAACTATTCAGTAATCGAGTATTCCTTTGCCTGTATTTTCCTCCAAAGATCGTTGGGTCCTGTCTCAATGGGACGTTCCGGGGCTTGCTTACCGGACTCAGCTAGGTTCTCTAGGGTATAGACCCTCCCTGTTCTAGTCATTCCTTGTGCGGCAATCGTTTCTCCTGTCTTTGTCTTTCCTTTCCTCCTAGCTTCGGCAGTGTAATCCCATGATATGGCATTTGAGTGGAATGGTGTCATGTCAGTCATTGCCACCGGAATAGGCACCCTTGGTGGCAGCACAACAACTTCAAAGGGTGTAGGTGCCTTTGGAACCCCAAACTCAACTTCGATCAGCCCAGACGCCTTTGCAGAAGGAGGCGCTTCAAATTCAACTGCTACACACATATTTACTTTGTCGTCCTTGGAGGGCTGATTCTGCACAACAATTAGGTTAAGGGTAACTGTTGGCTTCTTCGGTTCATCTCCTTCAGCAATCAAACCTATCGACCCTTTGGGGTCCCAATCGTCCTCGATCTCAATCATATGAACATCTCCACCTTTATGGTCAGGCAGGGGGGTGTTACGAATATTAGGAGGGGTCTCCTTTGCTATGATGACCTTGTTGTCAATCAGAGTCTGAATCTTTTCTTTCAATGAACGGCATTCGTCAAGGGTGTGCCTCTTCATGCCGGAGTGATACGCACAGGTCTTATTGGGGTTGATCCATTGGGAGGGATTTTCTGGTGTTTTGGCTGGGATAGCAGTGACATAACCGGTAGCTTTGAGTCTCTCATATAATTAATCGATTGGCTCAGCGATGGCTGTGTACTGCCTGGGAGGTTTTCGGTCGAAATTTTGTCTGGGCCTTTGGAAATTTTGGCGGGTAGGTGGCGATTGGTAGTGAGTGGGTTGAGTGTTATAAGCTTGGTAAACAGGTGCTGGTTGAGAGTATCTGGGTGAAGTGGGTTGATATGTGAGAGGTGGAGTAGATTGTTAAACGGGAGGTGGATAGGAGGGTGCGAGTGCTTGGTAATTTGGGATAGGATGATATGTAAGTGGAGGTGATGGGTACATATGGTATTTTGGTGGTGATTTGGCTCCCTGTTCGATCATCACAGCACTTACATCTTTCTTCTTGGACCGCCACCAGTTTGTAAAGCTTTATTGGTGGCTTGCAATGCTTCAAGATTTGTTACCATACCGTTTTTATGCCCTCCTCAATTCTTTCTCGGAGTTTGATGATATCAGAGAACATTTGACCCTCGATCATCATCAATCTTTCATAATATTGGGGATCTTGAGCCTGGACGAAGAACCTATTCATTTATTCTTCTTCCGGGGCTGGCCTGACCTTCGCAGCTTCTGACCTCCAATGAGTAGCATACTCGCGAAATGTCTCGATGGGCTTCTTCTGCAAGTTTTGTATGTAGAACACATCCGGTGCGCTCTCCGTATTGAAACGGAACCTGCCCATGAAGTCCGTTGCCATACCTACCCAATTCGTCCATTTCTTGGGGTCCTGAATGATGTACCAGGATAGTGCATCTCCTTTCAAACTCCTCATGAAGAGCTTCATGCGGATTTTCTCGTCTCTTCCAACCCTACTAACTTGTCACAATAGGTCCTCAGGTGAACCCTGGGATCTCCAGATCCATCAAACATTTCGGACTTTGGAGGTTTGTACCCCTCCGGAAGTTCAACATCTGGTTGAATGCATAAGTCTTCATAGTTTAGCCCCTCAATGCCTTTGCTACCTTCGACACCCTGGACCCGACTAGTTAACTTCTTAAGCTCAGCTGCTAAGTTCCTGATAAGGGATTCTTTGTCATCAGACTCCGGTGCATTTAAGATCGGTTGGGTGTAATGAGGTATGGTATCCACAAAGATAGGAGTGTTATGGAGGTGGTTGTTTGTGGTGTTTGGTGGCTCGGGAATGAGTAATGGAGCATTGTAGAAGGTTTGAGCGTGGGTAGACTGTAATTGTGGTTGCGGGGTGTTTTGTGGAGGTGCGGGGTTTTGGTTGTTGACATCCAGAGCAGTAAGAGAGAATGATAGGCTTCCAAGTTCCGAACTTGGTCCAACTCTTCCTGGAATTTCAGCAATTTCTGCTCAAGATGAGCAGCAGTTCCCTTGGCAATGGGGTACCCTGAGAAGTTTCTTCCCTTTCAATCTCCTTTCTAGCACTTGTGTTTTCCATTCTTCCTTTGCTCTTGTTCCGGACAGGACTCGAAGGAGGAGGAGGTGGAGGGCCCTTGGATCTTGTAGAATATGCTGATGGTGCCAGAATGTACGAACTAACCTTTGGGGATGGGAATAAAAATAAAAGAAAAAAAACAAAAAAGGTAACAAGTTAGTGCGGGTTCTGAAGAAAAAGTGTTGCAGTATTTAAACACATTGTGCGGAAATATAAATTGTGTCCTAATTTGGGTGCCTCGTTGTGCCCGAGGTAGGCCTAGCGACAGATAGTTTTGGAGAACTTATAATGCTAAATGCCTTATTTTATTGATAAAAATAAGACAAATCCAAAACGACTCTAAATAACAGAAAGTAAATGTCACTAGTGGCCTTTGGCCTTATTACATTGTTAAAGCAAAATAAAGGATTCCTAACTACTTGGTCCCAGAAGGACCTTCCCCAGATTTTGCAGTCTTGTCTCCTCGAACAGCTCCACCAACTCGCGTAGTCCTAGCGGCAAATAAGGTCGGCCCAGATGTCCGCCTGCATTTCCTTCAGTGTTTTGACAATCTTCAATTCTTTTGATGAATTTCTCTTCCAGCTCTACTAAACCCCGCTCCAAATACCCTAGCCGGTTGTTGGCGCTGACAGTCATTTCTTTCCACTACTCGATCAGTTTCAGATGGGCTTCTTGGATTTCCTGATGCTCACTTTTATACTCTCGGATTCTCTTGCGCAGTTGATTATACTTAGTCTGTGTTTCAGCATGCTCGTCAATAATTCTGTGACCCAGAGCGGATCTTGGCTGACCCATACCATTGTTCTCTAACCAACCCGAGTAGTGCGGCATGCAGCCGGCGTGATACTTATCTGGCTCAATGGATTCTTTCTCCAAAACGATCTTGCAATGCCACAAATGTTGAGCTTGGCACCGGTGAGGGCTATCGTCATCCTGGAAATTAGCCCTGAGGTGACTTGTTTTATCGACCCTCAGTATGATTTGTTTTCTTCCATCTTCCGTCATAGCTCGGAGAGGAACGTAAGGGTAAGTTCCCCTTAAACCAATTAGTATGAGGAATGGGGCGTCTCGAGATCGAACGATGAACTCATCCGTGGGGAACCACTCAAACATCCACTGCACCTGGTCTTCTTTCAGATTTTCAAATAACTCCATACATCCCTCTGCGTCCTCTGGTTGTGCAAACATTCTGGTCATGTAATTCATACGCCTTGGCTGGTGGAAGGCGATATGGTCATCCCAATCCCTGCGTAAGATCTCTTGTCGGTATTCCCCTTTCTGGAGGTGTTCCATGAGCCATAGTTGAACTAACAAATTACAACCCTCAAAATGATTGCCTTGTTGTTGACACTTGCTCAAGACACGGTATATCTCTGAGACGATCATGGGCACTATGCTAAAAGTCTACCCACCAATCCCTTCCATTAGAGTTTTCGTTACCATGGCTAGTCTGGTATGGATCCTAGCCTTCTTCATAGGGAACAAGATCATCCCCAAAAAGCAAAACATGAAGGCAAAAACCCTCCTATGGACATGCCCCAACGAGGTGATAGCAAATTCGTCTGAATAGGTGCGGTATGACTTGCTATAGCCGTACCTTTCATATAGATAGTCAAACGGGATGAAGGAGTCCTTCAAACAGGTTAAGTCTGGGTTTTTCTTCAATCCCATCATCTTGAAAAAACCCCTTCCTTTGCGATTTTCTGTCATGATCAAACCCGGAGTCTCCCAAGGAATCCCGGCTAGACCCCCTATCTCTTCAAGTAAAGGAGTCATTTCTAGATCACCAAAGCGGAACACAAATTTGTCACTATCCCAGAACAATGTTCAGCCTCTATGATTCTGTTGTTTGGCTGAATCTCTAGGAGAGAAGGAAGATTCCCTAGGTACTTGCGGACGAATGTCTGATCACTAGAATGGAGGTCGTTCCACCAATTCAGTAGCCTTGGATGCATGTTGGTCACCATGCCAAATCTGGGGATTTCGTGCCTCATTTCTGCAAAACAGAGTGTTAGGCCCTTACCCCTAGCAGACTCGACTATTTAAATCAATAATTAGCATAGCAAAGCACTTAAGTTCTCCAAATAAATGCACAGAACATGGATGTGTCCTTTTGGGTTTCAAATAAACCCGGTGGACTTTGGACAAGGCTATCTTAATGAGTCATTATGTGGACAACATAACTGACTCGGCTAGGGTTGACCATGATGCATGCACAGTTTAACGGAGTAAGGTTTCTATTTTGAAATGCTACACTGGTACCTTTGAGCGGACAACTCAAGAGGGAAAGGCACGGAACCGTCGACTACACCGTTGATCGACTGGTTTTACCGCAAATACGCCTTTGCCAAATTTAGGGGTGATAGTATTGGAAGTGTGCAACTACTCATTATAAGCGTTGTTATAGTATTCGTTTTGGCATGAGTGGAGTATGATGTTGAAGATCCAATTTACAAGAATAAAGCAAATTGACATGTATTTTCACATACATAAAATGAATGATTTAAATGCTCGAAATTACATCGGTATTGAAATAATAAAGCAGTAAAGGAAAGCAGTTAAAAGAAAGGAAAGACATGAAGAGCCAAGTTAGTTTTCATGATGAAATAAATAAAAGGCAAGAAATAAAGGCAATTAAGTCACAAATAGCATATAATGGTAAAAGCCTAAAAACGTCCCCAACGGAGTCGCCATGTTGTCGACGCCCCATTTTTCCCTAAAGAACGAAATCGGGTTCACGACATTTGGGAGGACAACTCTTTTCCCACTTTGGAATTGGGTTTTGAGAGTTTGGAGAGTCGCCACCTAATGATTATAGTTCATTAGGACATTTTAAAAGAAATAAAGATAGAAAACCAGAGTTTGTGTAAGGGCTTGAAATTATCTCGAGGGGAAGGTGTTAGGCACCCCTCAAGATCCACTAGTGTGGTTCCCAGCCATGCTACAATTGTGACTTTAAATGCAAGCAATCAAATAAACAAACAAGCATTGCAAACATGGGAAATGGTTAAAATAAGAATGTGAAAAGGATTTAAAAGTGCTGAAGTTTGGAAGGAAATAGTTTTTGTGATTAAAGAAGAGATACAAGTAAAGGAAAGGGGTTAAATAATTGGTACAAGTAACTTGAAAGAAATACAAGGAACGGAAGTTGAAGACTGGATAACTTTTAAAAAATTTTGAAAAAATTATTAAACTAATAAAGGGGAGGGGGGGTCCTACGTTTATACATTACATGGATCATTCTCACAACACCGGCACCTGATTGTGCACATAGTGTTATTGTGTAATCATAATCTCCATGTCTACCCTTCCCACCCCGTTAAGGTATTAGAGCGCGGAATGGCATCGTTTGCCTATTGGATGCTACTACCCGTCCCAAACTATCAGTCCCGGGGTATTAGGACTTCTAATCCGAAAAGGGAAAGAAAGGGATGGGGGCCTTTATGGAGTTTAAAGGACAAAAATTCTAATCGACATTCAAAAAAAAAGCAAGTAACAAGTAGGGGGAATGAACGAACAAACAGGCAAGGCTCACAAAAACCTCATAAATCAGATAACATATAGATTGGCATGCCTTTACACATACTGGTTTGGTCTTTAAAAATTAAAAATTAAGCAGCGAGCGAATTGGTTTAATACATACGTTTGGACAGAAAGTCTGCATTAGGCAACTTGGATCCTATTGTCAGGAATTAAAGTATTTTAAGCGAGTGATTCAAAAAATACTGGTTTCAGAAAGAAGTAATTGCAAAAGAGTTTTGAAAAGGAAGTATAGATTGCAGCAAGTTAAAAATGAGTGTTAAAGAAAGGTAGGCAGACTGCCTGAACATAGAAATAATTGTAAAGAATTTCAGAGAAAAAGGCAGAACTTTTAAGGAAAAGAACGAACTGCAGAACTACATTTAAAAGAGGAGTTCAGGAAAACCAAAGTTTAGTAGGAAAATATTTAAGCAGAACATTATGAGAGAAACTGTTTCAAAAAAAAAGATGCAGATTTGAAGAACTTAAAAGTATACTGGTCCAAAGAGTTTATTAAAAGATGAGGCTTTTGAAAACGTTACTGAATTAAGACGTTTAAGGACCAGTTAACAGACTCATATTGCTTAAACGAATTAATCGCGTTTGATATAAGATCCTATAGGCATGATATCTACATTCGACTTTTAGACTTTTTATTGAATTGATGAAAAAATGATAGTTTGATTAGCCCTTATAGCTTGCCTAATGAATATGCAGTCCTAAAGACATGATTTTTATATGCATTGATTTACATGAACATTAAAGTCCTATAGGCAATATTTCTAATTGTGTGCAATATGATTAAACATTAAACCTTATAGGCATGGTACCTAGGTGACTTGTAGCGTAATTAAGCGTTAAACCCTATAGGCATGGCATCTAGGTGATTGAATTAAAACATTAAACAGACCTATATGCAAGATGTCTAGTAAGGAAATTAAAGTCCTAAAGCCATGATATCTACCCTTTTATTGACGCAAGAAAGTAAACCCCTCCCACACCCTTTTTTACTATATCCCCCAATTTTCATACAAAGATTATTTACAAATCAAACTGA
>MU701018.1:26235-57240 GCA_026770625.1 Nicotiana glauca | reverse complement strand
CCTGAGTCTGGATGGTGATTAGGACACCACCAGACTTGAGTCAAGGCTCAGCACATAAAGGGAGAAGGGAAGTGGTAATTGATTGAGTTAGAGGTTCAAAGGAACCTAGTTCAGAGTCATAGACAGCAATGTGAAGTGCTGCTATGTCTGAACTACAACTCACAAAAAAAAGGGTAAAGGGAATGGGAGTTCACATAAGCATATTACTTGGCACAAACATAAGGAAAGAAAGCATAAAAGACTAGGAAATAAACACATGGTGAAGGAAAGCATAGCAGACCAAGAGATAAACACATAGTGAAGAGGGCATTATTTAACTAGAACATACCAGCTGCAAAAATAATGAAAACAGTAGAACAGCAGATTAAACAAAAAGTAGAAATCAGCAGGAGCAGACTTCAAGTTTGCAGCAGAACACTTGAGAGTTCAAGAGAACTCAGGAATTTCTCAGAAGATAAAAGGAGAGTAGAGAATAGAGTGCTTGATGCTATCAGTAAGAGAAGCAATTTGCTTGTGAGAGAGTTCAGTGCAGAAGAGTTGTATTTTCGAATGCAGAAAACAGTCCTGTAAGCATGTGTGACAGTAATGAATTGTGAGTGTAAGCCTGTTTAGTACAGAGAAGCTGTGTTTTTTTTTTTTGAAAGTGTAAAGGGGTAGCCCCTTTTATAGTGCAGAAAGCATGTAAGAAGAAGGTAAGAAATAATTTGAAAATCAATCTCAAATATTTCCCTTCAGCCAATGGGATTGATTTCAAACGGGCATGATAAATAAGGAAGGGGAATAATTTTAAAACCTTTTCCAGAGTAGCGTAATAGGGGCAAATACACAGGACATTATTTAAGGGAAATAGTTCGATAGTACACGGTTTGGACCAAATAACGAAAGACAATCAATTAGCAGTCAGTAAAATTAGGGCTTGAGTCTTAGCTCGAATGAATCCAGCTAGGAAAGGTGAAGACAAACTTAATTTAAAGAAAATCATCAACAATCAATCAAACCCTTTTGAAAAGGGACTCGGAATCAATCATAGGCTAGCCAAAGGCCTTTTGAAATAGGAGAATTTGTCATATAAAAAGCATACAGACATGCACAAATAAGAGAACATTGTATATAAAAAATCCAGGATTATAACAAAAGGTCGAGTCCAATTCATAGACTCTGAATGAGTTCAAGAGAGAATCCTAGGGTTCTGACATAGAACCCTAGTCTGAACACCAGCTCAAACTTGTCAAAAACCCTAAATCCTATGGTTTCTAACGGAGAGGAGGAGGTGAGCCATTGAAATGGACTCAGAGGTCTCTTTCAGAGACTTGCGCGAAAATAAACATAGAGAACAGTAGGAAACACATACAATAGAAATCATGTAAGAAAATATGGCAGAGATGGTCATGCGAGTTTAGTCTAAAGGCAGAGGAAAATATACAGTATAAAAAAACGGAACAGAAAAATCAAGTTCATGCGTAGTAGAGAAGAAACACACGAGATAAACACAGATGAAACACACATAAAGAAAAGAGAAGAAGAATCAGAAAGTTTTTCCAGAAACCCTAGTTTTGAAAATCGAATAATTTCAAAATAAAAATTGGGAAAACCCCTGAAACATTGAATATAGCACAGATATAGCATAGATCTAAGGGAAAACAAACATGAAAACCTCGAATGGCTTTAGGAGTTCGCAGAAACCCTAGAAACGAGAAGGCCTGGAAGAGGTCTGGTCTGGAGTCGATCTGAGCCATAGCTAGGCTCTTAAGGCTCGAATATGTCGGAACGGGGCCGGAAAGGCCATAGAACCTCAGATCTGTAGAGGATCTGCTCGAACACCATCAAGGTCGAACCTTGAAATCTTCAACAAACATGACTTAGGAGTGAAAGAGAGTGAGCACAGGCCGTCCATGGCCTGAGAAGCCATGGGCTCCGGTGAGATTGGTCGGAGAAGACGAAGGAAACGATTAGGGTTTTTTGAGTGTTTGAGAGAATTTGAGAGAGAGAGAGAGAGAGTTTGAGGGCGGCGGTCGAAGAGGGAATGAGGGTTAGGGTTAGGTCGTGTATAATTAAAAAGGAAAGAATGATTTGTGGCCATTGATAAAAAGGATCAACGGCCTGGATTTAAAAAGATTCCGGGCGGGTTTAGGCAATTGGGTCGAGGTTTGGAATTGGGCTGGTCCAATTTGGGTTTGAAATTGGCTAAAATTGAAATGGGAATGTGATTAAAATTGAAATGAATTGAGGCTACAATTGAAATAGCCAGTTTTCTCGTTTTATATTTATAAAAATAATAATAAAAGATTTAAAAAACAAATTAAAGGCACCGAGTCAATAAATAATATGTAAATATTAATTTAAAAATATTAGGATCAATTTGTATTTATAAAAATACTATTAAATCTTAAAGAGGCTAGTATTGCAATTACATGCAATTTAGTTTTAAAATACCAAACGAATTTGTAAAAGTATGCAAAAAATCATGTTAACTATATTTTGATGTATCTATGAGAATAAAATAAATTATTCTCCAAAATAGCAAGTTTTGGGAATAATTATTGAATTTTATGGTGCAAAAATAGGCCATAAATTGGTTTAAAAATCATTAAAATTCCAAACCCCTTAGGTGTGCTTATATATGCACATATATATTATTTTAAAAGTATTTTGGGTATATAAAAAATACATAGGGAAAAATTGGGTATCAACAGTAGTGTAGGATCCAAAAGCATATGATACTTGGATTAATTGTAATCTTATGGATAGTTGAATTGCTTAAACCGCATCAAAATAGTAAATGAATTTCTAACATGTTCTAAACCTCAATTTCTTATATTGTTAAAAGAGAATTAGCTTTCTTTGAATAATTGCTCCATGTTGTCTTCTTGATTGAATGTCTCTATGTGTTTATTTTGGAACGGGTCGAACACCTCGGCAGATTAAATAGATGCATCTATAGGCGCACCGTCGACCCTCGGTAAGTGCACAGTTTATTTCTGTTGGATCGGGCCGTAGCCTTGGCATGATTGTGCATGATATATATATATATATATATATATATATATATATATATATATATATATATATATATATATATATATATATATATATATTATTGTCCGAGACTTTTAAATGTTGATATTGCCTTTCATGGCTTGATATAAATTGATAAGATGGTGAAAATAAATCCTTGAAAATCCCTTATCATTTGTTAAAAGTGTTTACCTGTTTTCCAGCTTCGTGAATTAGAACTGTTATATAAATCCATGTTTACCTCACATTGTTAGTATATTGTCTACTGACCCCTAGTTAGTGTTGAAGTTGACCATCTCATCTCTACTTCTTCGAGATTAGGCGGGATACTCATTGAGTACACGTTGTGTACATACTCATACTACACTTCTGTGCCTTTTTGTTGCACAGGTATATGTATCTCTAGAAGCCTACAGGGCATAGCAGCGCGGATGATTCTGGGACTAGGAGAGTTGCATTATTCGAGGTGACCCACAGCTAGTGTAGTCCCTTTCGGTATATTGTATTTATTTCCTGTCCAATGTATTCTGGATGGATGTTGCATTTTATTTTCTTATTAGTAGATACTCATGCACTTGTGACACTGGGTTCTGGGTTGGTTTGAAGTATTATATTAACCGATTATCATTTAAATTTGATTTGAGACTATATTCTTTAAAATTATTAAATTTTAAGGTAAATCCTATATTTCAAAAGTAACAAACCAGATTTTGATTAAGTAATTTGGTTGGCTTGCCTGACAGCATGGTCCGGCACAACCACGACCCTTAGTGGATTTTGGGTCATGACAACTTGGTATCAGAGCACTAGGTTCCTAGGGTCTCACGAGTCATGAGCATGTCTAGTAGAGTCTTGCGGATCGGTACAGAGACGTCTGTACTTATTATCGGGAGGCTGCAGGACTATTAGGAGTACTTCCCTTCTTGATTCTTTGTCATGCGATTTGATTCATGTGAGGCTTACGCCTTTGTCTCCTTCCTACTCTATCTTATGCGACGTGAAGTGCTTGTTATAAATCTAGAGTTGAAGAATTTTAATTGCACTACGAATGTGGTGCGGGTGTTTCTCCCTGCGGGATTATTTGAGCTATTATCGTTAACTTGTGGAAGGATATTCCGTTGTTTCGGCTTAGCAACGGTATTTTTGCGAGCTCTGAGGTGAGGCAAAAATTTCCATGATGCTTATGAACGAATGTTGCGCAGTAGTGATTTGATGGTAGGATATTTTGCCCACGTGTTAGGGCAGTGAACGACTTGAAAGGGGGTTTACCTGGTGCATAATCAAGAGATTCAGTATTTTATTCCCTGGAAGGGAAAGACAATCGAACTAAGGATGGTCAGATGTGGGCTGGTGAAAGTAATGAGACTTGGTATTTGCAAGCGTTGTAGAGTTTTCTTCTATGATAGGATGTCGTTGTCCTAATTGAACGTACTAAGTTTGCCGGTGTTATGATCTACTACAATTTGTCGTTGGGGCAAGATATTGTGAGATAGAATTAGAGGCACAACTATCAGATATCGCAGGGTGCAGTAGTTCAGGACTGGATCAGTATTTCTAATGTTGACGGTTCGGTAAAGATGACCTTCGAAAAAGTTTGGAGTCAGTAGAAAATTGTGGATTCCAGTTCTATGAAGATAAATTTTGTTAAGGCAACGACTGAGCAGCAAAAGATGAGAAGGACATGTGGGACGGGTCGGGCGGAGTTTTAAACTTCTAAAAGGCCAGGCTTAGGGAGTGCAGGCCGAGCAGTTGATTAAAGAAGTGATTTTTCCCAAAGTGGGAGAGTAGCGAGCTGCGTAGGGCTTGGTAATAAGATGACTATGAGCCTTGAGGAGAGTCTGGAGCGATTTGAGAATGTTAGTGCTTGGTTATTGGGGTCCACGAATCTAATTTGAAATAGGGATCCTTGTGCGGTAGGAGATTTAGTATAATGGAAAGGAGCCGCTCAAGTGAAGAAGGATGCAGCATAACTTTGAATTGGGAGGATGTTGCCACGCATTTAAATGATGTCCATGGGGAGTAAATAGACCTGTGCAGTTAGAGAGTAAGCTCATGTAACACCCCGTACATTCAGACTAGGTGTGGACCTATTAAATGAGTATTAATTTGATATTTAATACATGTGCAGTCCCATCGGGATTATTATGGGTAAAATGGTTGTTTCAAAATCAAGATGGAAGGAGAGGTGCATAAGAGTTGACAAAATCGACTAAGTTTGGAAAATGTCTGTTTTCCATCAAGTTTTAGTGAAAATGTGTAATGAATTGGGAAAAGTTAAAGCATGAAAGTTGTAGCCTTTGAAATATCTTTCCAACAATATATTATGGAGCCCGAACGGATAACTGTGTAAAAAGTTATGTGTGTTTTACGGAGCAGTACCCGATAGCGCGCCCATATACGCGACTGCGCTAATTTTGAGGCAGTGTTACTGCCATTTAGCGCATTCAGTAGTGCGATCAAACCTCCAGGTGCGCGAGCGCGCTAGTGGGGGATCATTTTAAGGCTATATTTCGCCCCCCCCCCCCCAGCCCCAAAACATAAAAACTTGCTCTAGAAAGGGGAACTCTCAAAAACCTAACTCCTTAAGGGTCCTTTCACCACCCAAGGTCAGTTCTAATGGTGATTCTAAGTTTATTTCAATTTTACAACATCTTATTAACATGGGTAAACCCTCCATATCATTAGATATTTGATTGGGACATCATTGTTGAGAGAAGGAAGCCTAGAACTCGAAATTCAAGGGTTTGAACTTCAAAAAGGTAATGTCTTCACCCTCTAATTGATTCTAGCATTGGTTTAATGATTTTAAACCCTAGTTCATGAGATATGAGTTGATGGGTTTGATATAAAAGCATGAACGATTATAGGTTTGGGGTGTTGAGTGTTTATTATTTGTTAAGGGTGTTGTTTACCTCATGGGTGATAAAGAATAGTATGGATTATAACCATTTGAAACTTTAGAATCTATCTAGGATCAAGAGAATGAGTTGTTGGGTGTAGAGACACCATTAATAAGGACTATGAAGCTTTATGTCACCAAGTATTTGAGAAAATGCTTAAGTGACCAAAACATGAGAATTATTGCTAATATGGAATCCATTTGACTTGTATTGGTATAAATTAAAGTTGAAAGGGTTGGCGAATATTGTATTACACTCAAGAGCAGGAAGTTAAGGTATGTGAGTCTAACTCTCTATGTTTGGGAATTTTAATGATTCTCCCTACACTACGTTTCTTTTACGACGTATCAATTGCCTCAGAAATATAGTTAAGCCAAGTTCCTTGAATAGTCGTAGAACTTCTATTCCCTAGCTTTATAACTCGTTCATGACTTTCATTTTGAATGTTGTGAGCTCAGTTCGTATTCAATATAGACTTGGGTTTGATTCCCCGAAGTCTCAGTATAGCTTACTCAGCATATCATAAACAGATGCAGTTTCAGTATTCATAACCAATTCAAGAAATATATGTCTCATTCTAGTCCTATTCAGTTTTCCAGTATTATGTAACTCAGTAGAATTTAGTATTCCAGTATTATGTAACTCACTATGATTCAGTATTTCAGTATAATGTAACTCAATGTGATCCAGTATTCCAGTATCATATAACTCAGCGTGATTCAGTATTTCACTATTATGTATTGCAGTATGATTCTCAGTTCCTTATTTTAAATCCCTGAATGTTGAACACCTATATTTGGGCCTGAGGCCGCAGCTAATGCTTTATGCATCTTTGGGCCTGAGCCCACAGTTTATGCTTTATGCATTTTGGACCTGAGGTCGCAGTTATGTATACGTATACTTGGGCCAGAGGCCGTAGTTTGTGCACACATATATTGGGCCTGAGGTCGCAGTTTAATATTCAGATAAACAGGTTGTTTATCATTCAGAAGAGGGAGTAGTCATATAATTACTCCTTTATTCAGTACAGTTATAAGTTATCATTTCAGTTATCAGTTATCAGTTATCTTTTCAGCTATCAGTTATCAGTTATCATTTCAGTTATGAGTTCACTTATCAGTTATCTTTTCGGTTATATCTTCAGTTTCAGTTTCAATAGTTAACATTTCAGTTGTCAATTATCAATTCTCAATTACCAGCTTAGTTTCAGTATTTATAATTCTTTCTTTCAGTTACTTTACATACTAGTACAATTCAAATTTACTGACGTCCCTTTTGCCCGGGGCCTGCATCTCACAATGCAGGTAATGATTTACAGGTTGATGATTCCAAGTTCTAGGATTCTCGTACCAGCTATTTGGTGATCCCAATTCTTTCAGGGCATCATCGTTACCTTACAGTCTTCAGTATTTTCAGACCGTAAATGTTTTCAGTATTTCATTAGAGGCTTTATAGACTAAAGTAACAGTTAGACAGACTTACATGCTTTTCATGTTAAGCTATATTGGCAACAAATATGTTTCAAAATTTTATTAGTATTTCCGCATCTTTGATTTATATCATTCAGACTTTCAGTATGTCAGCATGTGTTAGTTTATTTTCCGCATTTAGTATGTTATGATACCACATGTTGATTCAGCCAGCCAGTTGATTCACTTGGTCACATGTAGTCAGGCACTGAGTGTCGTGTTACGTCCAGGCCCAGGTTCGGGGCGTGACAGCTCAGACTCAGAATGGGTTATTGATGTCGAAGTCATTATGCACTGTGCAACGACGTTGGAAGAGGCCGGGGAGAGCTTTTATAGGTGGGTTACCCAAGTGAGCAGGTTAACAGTCGCGTGGCTGGCGAGGCTTCTATGAAGAATTCTATCGGTTATGTAACAAAGAAATCGGTTGTGCAAATATGTTTGAGGAGTCATAATATAAGAAGGGGTTTTCTAGAAAGATTTCGGGAGCTTTGGCGGTTGATTGCGCGAGGTTATGTCAATAAGAGATAATAAGGACGGGTGAATTCTAGATTCGTGATATGATGGCTTCATGCTAAGTGGGAGAGTCCCACCGCTTATGATTAGGTTGCATGGTTAACTACTTTCGAGATTTTTGGGCTATTAGCATATTGATGGGCTATTTCAGCTACGGGAAAGGACTATAAGTGGTAATTTAAGCAAAGAAAGTACTAAAGGTGGGCTATCGTTGGCCTTATTGGACCATGTTCAAACTTTGGGAATGATTCAGGAGTGTGCTTGGTAAAGATGCGGGTTCCCAGGGAAGTGATTCTGCTAGGTGCTTCACCAATAGGGCATCCATGTGCTAGAAGATTTATGGAATGGATTATATTTGGGGCCAAGTCAGAGCGGGTGGCTCTCATCAGCGGTCCTAGTGAAATTCAAATGATAAAGTGTGGTACCTAATAATTTTGAACCTATAAGTACAGTTAAGAATCAAGCTTTTAGTAGCTTAGGAGGAGGTGCCCAAAATGTTCTATGATATTTTAACTTGCGGTGTAGCATTTGAGAGTTATGAAACAGTTTGTGGGATTTGAGACAGCATGGTCTCGTGATTCAAGGTCACTCGAGATGAGTGCAGATGGAGTATGTTATGTGTTGGATGGAATTAGTATTATTTCAAAAGCAATCAGGGTGAATCGAAAGGAGATAGATTGGTTAGCCATAATTTAGTTGGCATATTGGTAGTAGAGATTAACTCTTTAAGCATGATTAAGTTATGCAAGTGATCTATGGCAGTGTGTATGGGCTTGTCAGCCGATGTAATTGATATTATTCTGAAGCATTCTACTATTATGACTTGTTATGTGGAAGTGGATTCCTGAAAGGCTATGGTGGCTTAGACCACTACCAAGATGTTTGCATATTATACGGTTATAATAAATTGCATGTGTGCTGCTGTATTTCTCTTGAAGTGAGGTTAGTGAAAGGCTTTTATATGGTGAAGGGTTGACCTATTAGTGGTTCCGGAGTTATGATAAGAATCATGTTCTATCATGCGTTGGCATGTCGGGTGCAGTGAGTGGTATGGAATTTGGAGTGAGAATCAAGGCTGCAGTTCGATGTGGACAAGGATGTCACAAGCTCGGAGGAGCAGGAAATGAGTTTTGATGTTCAAGGCAAGTGGTATGGTCATCAGCGTCAGCTGGGATCAGTGTTTTGTGAAAAAGGCTTTGCATCCTGGTTAGGGATTCTTGATCATTTTTCAGCGTCAGGGCAGCCGGTGGTTTGGATGTGTGGACATGTTATGTGTTTTAGAAGGTTGTGGGAGCGAGTCCCATAGGAAGATCGTATAAGTATGGTATGTAGTCACTTGATTGATTGGAAAAGTTAAACCAAGTATGAAAATTTGTGATGATATCGATGAGTTGAGGATATATGCCTGGAGGGCACTCCGTTACTGAGTTGTGGACTGTGGATGAGTACTCCGCTTATGATGGTTGTCCTTGTGTGTTAAGAGGAGAGGGAAATTAGTATGGGACCTTTGAAAGGTTATTGGCTTAGTTTGATATGATCAGGATCGATTTGAGGCCAATGGATGGGTTTAAATGTGAATTTGGGTTCTATGTTAGGCCAGTTGTGTTCATTTCAGTAATACGCTCCTTATGGAGTAGTCAGGGTATTATTTCGTAGTCAGATATTTCATGTAGTGATGCATTGCATCATGTGAGTTGTGAGACGGCTTGAGAATTGCTTATGTGTTGAGGATCCACGTAGAAATGATGTATTATGAGCAAGATGGCTCCTGAGATTTAGATCGTATATCGCACCTCAGTTGTGCTTGAGTTTTGTAGCTTATGGCGCTAAATGTTCACTCATGGATGTTATTATGCATTTAGCATGCCTATGATCGATATTCGGTATTTTGTTGTGATGAGTGAATTTAGCTCGATGTGCAATCTCTTTATGCGAGATCTATGTTATTTGGATCAGGTTGCGCGCCGCAACAGTATAATGTTGAGTGTAGTTTTCTATAGGCTATTTTGTGTGCCTTGCTTCCTGTTTTCTAAGGAAAGTCCGTATTAGTGCGTGAGTTTGGTAATTCCTTCCAGAGTTCGTCTTCTTTTCGTATCGCGTTCGAATTGGTGGCATGTTGGCACATTGTGGCATCATATGAGACTTTTGATTATGTCTGGGGTGGCTTATTGCCTGAGCAGTTCGTACTGGGTGAGACGAGATTTTTGGATTTAGGATCAGTGCAATCTGAGTATATGAAGTAGATTATGGATATAAGACCATTATTTGGTCCTGAATGAGGTGGTGGTTTTGTCAGGGGTATGTGCATAATGATTTGTTGACTCGGCAGTTGGTTATGAATTTCTGCACATCTCTTCCATCGTGGCGGTATTGTAAAGGTTAGAGTAAGACCTATGTAAGTCATGGGGTGCAATGGGAGCATCAGATTAGTAGGATTTTGACTAAGTTGATCAGAAAATGTTATTGTGGTCCGGTGAGTAAAGTGATGAAAGGTGTGAATTCAGCAGAGTTATGCAGTCATGTTTGGGTACAGTGTGTAGTGGTTAATATGGTGATCTTATGGTGGGAACAGGTCGGGCATAGAATCCTGGATATTGGAATTGGGCTCTAGGGCTTATTTTCTTGAACAAAAGGGAATGTCTTCATACTTGATCGAGCTGATGTTCTCAACTGAGTTGTGGTGGCACGGGAAGGTACATGAGAAGTTAAACAGCGATTTCAGACCACTCCATTGAAGTTCTCAGCATGTTCGAGGACGAACGTATGTTTAAGTGGGAGAGAATGTAACGACTCGATCGGTCGTTTTGAGTTCTAGCGCTCCGTTCAGTAACGACTCGATCGGTCGTTATGACATGTACGCATGGTCGGAATTGAATTTCGGGAAGTTCAGGGTTGATTTGGAAAGAGGATTCGTATTTCGAAAGCTTAAAGTTGAAAGAATGAACTAGGATTGGAATTTTAAGTAAACGACCTCAGAATCAGGATCTGAAGGTTCCAACAAGTTCGTATGATGATTTCGGACTTGGGTGTATGCCCGGTTCGGGTTTTGGATAACCCGGGAGTATTTTGGCGCTTATTGTGGAAGTTAGCATTTTAGAAGAAATTTCATAAGTTTGGCTTGAAGTGCATATCAGTATTATCGATGTTCGTTTGGGATTTCGAGACTGTGAATAGCTCCGTATGGTGATTATGGAGTTGGCGGCGCGATCGGAAGTGAATTCGGAGGTCCGTAGGTCATTTTGGAGCCATTTGGCTAAAGATAGAAATTTGAATGTTTTTGAGAAGTTTGACCGGAGGTGGACTTTTTGATATCGGGGTCGGAATTCGATTTCGAAACTTGGAGTAGGTCCGTAATATCAAATATGACTTGTACGCAAACTTCGAGGTCAATCGGCTGTGATTTGATAGGTTTAAACATCGGAAGTAGAAGTTTGAAATTTCGAAGTTTATAAAGCTTGAATCAGGGTGTAATTCATGGTTTTAGCTTTGTTTGATATGATTCGAGGCCTCGAGCAAGTCCGTAATGTGTTTCGGGATTGGTGGGTAGGTTTAGTTGAGGTCCCGGGGGCCTTGGGTGGATTCCGGATGGTAAACGGATCGAATTTGGAATTCGGAAGAGGGCTGAAGGATCTGGTTACTGGTATTTTTGCTTCTGCGGTGGGCTAGACGCAGAAGTGGCCATGTAGAAGCATAAAGGTAGCCGCAGAAGTAGATTTGGTTAAGAAGATAAGGGACCGCAGATGCGGTCATATTTCCGCAGATGCGGGACCGCACCTGCAATAGAGTGGTCGCAGATGCGGAATGAGGGGCAGCTGGAGCGGACGGCAGATGCGGTCAATGTTCCGCAGAAGCGGGAACGCATATGCGAAGGTGTTGTCGCAGAAGCGAAATTTGGGTGGTCAAAGGAGGACCGCATATGCGGTATTTGGACCGTACCTGCAGAACTGCAGAAGCGGTCGTTGGACCGGAGGTGCGAAAAATGCTGGGACAGAATGGTTGTTTTAAAATTGGATATTCGGCCATTTCTCTCATATTTTTCATGGCTTGGGCGATTTTTGGGGAGCTTCAAGAGAGGGTTTTCATCATCAATGATAAGGTAAGTTATCCCCACCTATTTTGAGTCAAATGCACCAATTATGTATGGATATTAGTATGTAAATGGGTAAAAGTTTGGAGTTTTGGTAGAAAGTCCTAGAAATTATATTCTTGAAATGTAGCCACGATTTTGGGTATGGAATTTAGAGAAAGTTTTATATTTGAGTTCCTAAGGTCATGGGCAATCTTTATCTTCAAAAAATTTCGGAATCCGGGCACGTGGGCCTGAGGGTGTTTTGGTCAACTTTTCGATCGGAGTTAGGAATTGCTATAAATTAGATTGTAATGAATATTCTAGCATATATTAATGGATTTGCGTAACCATTGGCTAGTTTTGGACCGTGGTGCATCAATTAGAGTCTTCAGAAGGGCGTGGAATGCCGGTTTGGATCTTCGGAGCGAGGTTAGTCTCCTTTTTAACCTTGTAAGAGAGAATTGTCCCCATAGGTGAAACAATTAATTATGTGCTCCTATTTGTGGGGGTTATGTACACACGAGGTGATGAGAGTCCGTGCGTAGCTACTATTATGTTATTGTCTGGGTAGTCTAGGACCCAAAAGCATGCGATACTTGGATTAATTGTAATCTTATGGATAGTTGAATTTCTTAAACCGCATCAAAATAGTAAATTAATTTCTAACAAGATCTAAACTTCACTTTCTTATATTGTTAAAGAGAATTAGCTTTCTTTGAATAATTTCCCCATGTTGGCTTCTTGATTCAATGTCTCTATGTGTTTATTTTGGAACGGGTCGAACGCCTCGGCAGATTAAATAGATGCATCTATAGGCGCGTCGTCGACCCTCGGCAAGTGGAAAATTTATTTCTGTTGGATCTGGCCATCGCCTTGGCATGATTGCGCATGATATATATATTGTTGCCCGAGAATTTTAAATGTTGAAATTGCCTTTCATTGCTTGATATAAATTGATAAGATGATGAAAAGAAATCCTTGAAAATCCCTTATCATTTGTTAAAGGTGTTTACCTATTTTCCTGCTCTGTGAATTAGAACTGTTATATAAATCCATGTTTTCCTCACATTGTTAGTATATTGTCTATTGAGCCCTAGTAAGTGTCAAAGTTGACCATCTCGTCTCTACTTCTTCGAGATTAGGAGGGATACTCATTGAGTACACGTTGTTTACATACTCATACTACACTTCTGTGCATTTTTGTTGCACAGGTATATGTATCTCTAGCAGCCTACTGGGCGTAGCAGCGCGGATGATTCTGGGACTAGCAGAGTTGCATTATTCGAGGCGACCCACAGCTAGTGTAGTCCCATTCGGTATATTGTATTTATTTTCTGTCTACTGTATTCCGGACGGATGTTGAATTTTATTTTCTTATAGTAGATGCTCAAGCACTTGTGACACCGGGTTCTGGGATGGTTTGAAGTATTGTATTAACTGTTTATCTTTTAAATTTGATTTGAGACTGTATTCTTCAAATTTGATAAATTTAAAGGAAAATCCTAGATTTCAGAAGTAATAAAACAAGATTTTTATTAAGTAATTTGGTTGACTTGCCTAACAGCAGGGTCCGACGCCACCACGACCCTTAGTGAATTTTGGGTCATGACAAAGTGGATGCATTATTTACCTTCTATTCCTAGATTAAAGAGGTTGTACTCATCGATGAGTTTTGCTCCTCATATGTGATGGCACTATGAAAGTAGAAGGCCGCGCGGTGCTATGTGTCATCCTTGAGATATGTAAGCTTGGAAGCATTTTGATAGGACGTTTCTGGATTATGCTAGTGGACTAAGGAATGTTCAGATGGGTTTGTGTGCTAATGGTTTCACGCCATTTTCATTTTCTGCAACACCATATTCATGCTAGCCAGTCTTTAGTATGCCGTATAATCGTCCGCCTGAAATGTGTATGACTAGTCCATATATTTTTTTAAGTTGTGTTATTCCGGGTAATGATTTTGATTGATGTATATCTAAAACATTTGATTGATGAGCTAAAACAATTGTGGTATGATGGTATTGAGATATATGACATATCAACTAAGCAAAATTTCAACTTACGTGCTAACTTAATGTGAATTACAAATGATTTTCCTGCGTATGGAATGTTTTCTATGTGGATGAGTTCTGGAAAGTTAGCATGCCCTTACTGCATGGAAATGGTAAAACGTTCACTTTAAGACATGGTGGAAAGCAGTCAGGATTTGATTGTCATCGTCAGTCTTGTCATTTCATCATGAGTTTAGAAGGATGAAGCATGCATTCAAAAAGAATATAGTTGAACATGATTTATCCCCTCTAATTTTTTCCGATAAGGAAATTTAGGATAGGGTTCAGAACTTCACTAAAGTTATCGAGGCCACCTTCATATTTTTTGGATATGCTGACACTCATAACTTAAAAAAATAGAGAATATTTTGGGAGTTGTCATATTGGAATGATAATCTTCTCCGACACAATCTTGATGTCATGCATAAGAAGAAAATTTGACAATTTGTTCAACATAGTGATAGACGATAAGAATAAGACAAAAGATAACCCAAAGGCTAGACTGGACTTACAAGAATATAGTAGGTGACCTGAATTACATTTGTAGTCTACAAACAATGGTAAGGTGTTCAAGCCCAAGGCCAACTACACATTGACTTTGGAACAAAGCCAACATATTTGTGAGTGGGATACAAACCTAAAGATACCCGAGGGCTATGCTTCAAACTTTGGAAAATGTGCCGATGTGGTTGAGGAAAGATGAATCATATGAAAAGTCATGACTGTCATATCTTGGTGGAAACTTTAATCCCTATTATATTTTGTGGTTTGCCTGAAAATATATGGAAACTCATCACAGAGATAAGTTTGTTCTTCAAAGACTTATGTTCTACCACATTAAGAGAAGAAAACTTATTTCGAATGAGTCAGAACATTCCTGTAATCAATGCTAGAAATGATTTTTCCATGTGGTTTCTTTGATGTGATGGAACACCTTCCAATCCACCTTATACACGAGGCACGACTTGGAGGACCGGTTCAATGCAGGTGGACATATCCATTCGAGAGGTAATGATCAAACCTTGATTTATTCATATAATTTTCTTTAACATTGTCATATAATATGAAAATGTATAGGACTATCGGCAAGTGTAAATGATTTGTTAAACGTAGTAATAGGATTGAAGGATTCATATGCGAAGCCTGTCTTGCAAAAGAAACCGCCCATTTTTGTTCTTACTACTTCGACAATGATGTGCCATGTGCTAGAAATAGGACCGATCGGCACAATGTCGTGATTGAGATTGATTCATTATATCCACCAATGTCCATATTCAATCAATCAGGCCGAGGTTCTAAAGATCGAACAAAAAGGGACCTAAGTAGTATGGAGTACAAATCATGTGTTGCTAAATTGTCCGAAAGTATAACCCTTTCTTAAGTATGTGTTGATGTAAGATTAATTTACACAAACTACTATTTAATTTGGTTAATGTAACTAATAAATAATTTTTAATGTGTCGCTCAGTGACTTCGTGAGTCAATTTGGCTATGATGCTGTATATTCTACATTTGAGGCATGGTTTAAAGAATGTGTAAGTGCATTTTACATACTTTTGCCTGTGTGAATATACATACTTGGTCACTTGTGAATATACTTGCTCACTTGTGATTTATTTAACACTACATGTAGGTTCATAATCCAAACAAACGGTGTTAATCAATTTTTGAAAGACATATCTTGGGGACCTGCACCTATGGTTACAACTATATCTAAGTATTGTCTGAATGGTTACAAATTTCACACCAAGGAATGCTCCAAGTATATAAAAAAAATAGTGGGGTGTGTATCAAAAGTGCTGAAGGCAACCATGATGGAAAAAATGATTATTATGGTATGATCAAAGAGATTCTAGAATTGTCATACTCAGGTTGGTCAAATAACAAGATCATACTTTTCCGATGCGAGTGGTTTGACCCAACACCTAGAAGAGGTATAAATTTCAAATCGCAGCACAACATAATTAAGGTTAATAAAAAATAGAGTATGATCGCTATGATCCTTTTATAATTGCAAAAAAAGCTAGACAAGTGTATTATGCTCCATATCCATTGCGGAGGTATAAGGCTGATTGGTTGGTTGTAATCAAAACTAAGCCTGTTGGTAGGGTGAAAGTTGAGAATGTGCTAGATGTTGCTTACCAGAATGATACATCAAGTGTTAAAAAAAATGGTGGATGATTAGTTAGAAAATGACTTGGAGCATCCTCAACGTATATTAAAGTTGATATGGAGGAAATAACAATCATAGAAAATGAGGATGAAGAATCGCCTAATGAAAATAAAAAAAGTGAAGAGGAAGAATTTTCAGACGAGGAAGGATACTTCGAAGACGACTAGCATGTTAGTTTTTCAAGTGCTATCAACTTATATAGATTTATATTCTCAATTCTAATATTTTCTTTATTTTATGCAGATGACCAATAAGGGTCGAGGTAGGTCTAGGAAGGATAAGAGGCATATTGATCATGATGATGATGTTACACCCTTGCTTCCTTCCACTCCACACTTGCATCCCTCCGCTGCTGATGGCCAGCAACAATCTTCTAGGCAGACATTTACTCCACCACATCCATCTACTCATCAGACTTCCTACTATTTGCTCTCCTAGCAGTGTTTTAACCATTCTCCACCACAGGGCTATACCCCGCTTCCTTCATATGATCCTGCGTGTAGTTACATGCGTCCATCAAGTCAGCAATCATAGGGCCACGTGGTGATACGCCCGTCATCTTCTCCATTTGCTTCATCACCAGCTAGATCGCATCTGTCTAGATTTCAACAATGGGATGATCATCAGGCTGGGGGCAATGGGTAAGATTTATTTATTACTTCTTTATTTTTGTTGAATTAAAATAGCTATTCTTGTTTATTAATGTAATTTCTATGTTTCAGGTTCATACCTAATCATCAGACTACAAAGATAATCACCAAGGCTCTTGGCCAGTTGTATAATGCACCCTATGCGACTTGGAGTGACTTTCCAGCGAAGCTTGTGCAACAAATTTTCAACCAATTTAAGGTTTTAATATAATTCTTATCTATTTAAGCATTATATTAATAATATTTTCATCTAACCTTACGCACTTTATTTGCAGACTAAGTGTGCCTGGGAGGGACCAGCACAACAGTGAAATTCTTGCAAATTTTGTGTTCAAATACCGTAAGAGACTATCTGATATCTTCTTCTCTGCTTGAAAGAAGAGCAAGAAGCCTTCATGGGTTCTACCACATTTATGGGAGGATCTGCTGAGGCCGTGGATCACCGAAAAATTCGAGAAGAAGAGTGAACAGGGAAAGAAGGGCCGAGCATCTAAGAAGGGTGCCTCATTGTACTATGTGGGTGCAAGGATCATGGGGACCATGAGGAGACTAGTGGTAATTCCTTAAAATATTTACATCTATTTTTATCGAGCTATATTTATATATTTTAAATAGTTAACATATTTTATATATTATGGGAGGGAGATGACTCATGATGAGTACTTCATGGAGCATCACATCCGGAAGAAGAAGGCACTAACAGATCCAACTAGGTGGGTCGAGGACCGGGCGGAGATTGCATATGTAAGTTTCATAACTTTATAACTTGAAATTAATATTCATAATATTATATAATTAATAATTTTCTATCATCTAAATAAAGGGTCGCTACAAAATTAATGTGGAGGAGTATACTCAGAGCTTGCCATTGAATGAGCAAGGTGAGTGACCACCCCTTTTAGACGAAGAAGCACAGAGGATATGGTTAGATGTTGTCGGTGTTCCTAACAAGGGGATAACATACGGCTTTCTAGAGAGATCATTTCAGTGATACAGGGCTGGATTGCAAGTATCACACCTCCTTTTTTCTACCCGAGAGGGATATAAATGAAATTTTCCAATTAAAGTGACAATAATCAAAACGAGATTATTTGAATTTATTCAGAGTCGCCACTTAGGATATTTTTTAGTGCCCTAAGTCACCGGTTTAAAATTCCGAATTGAGGAAGATTGACTCTGTTTTACGGCCCGTAAACACAGAAATTCAGATATAGAATTCTGTTAACTCGGGAGAAGGTGTTAGGCATTACCGGGCTCCGTGATTTCAGCATGGTCGCTCAACTATTATTAATTGGACTAATTATCTGATTAATTACATATTTTATACCTATTATGTATCTTTAACTTTCTAACCGCTTTTAATATTTATGGAATTATTTTTCTGGAACAAGTCACGATTGTCGTACACTTGTTTGTTTTGTACACATTGCGAATTGTGTCACGGGAACTGTACCCACGATCTACAACATGTTTAAATTTACTATTATTAGATGTTGGTCGGGTCACATGAAATGCACACCCAAATTACGATTTATGTATCGTGACCATGCCCCGGGAACCGTACCCATGGCCACGATGATCTATTATTAGTCGCACCTAAAGCAACCTACGAGGTTTATGAATTATTTTTTTAAAATACTTTGATATTATGCGTGAAAGGCCTATGATTATGGAGAACATTCGCTAAAAGAGATTTCATGCTCGTATTCTTTTAACTTTTCATTTCTTGCATTCGACCTAGTCCAATTCCTAATATGAGAGTAATTTTAATCACCAATGGGCTAGACATTTCCCAATTATCAATGCCCAACCTCCTTTATACCACATGAAATAAGATACAAATAACATAGCAGCTACAATACGGAAGCATCGAAAAAAATAACAGTAAACAAATGATACTAAAGAAATATGATGAGGGCCATTGCACTTCCCATTTAAATGCATACTGCCACTCCCTCATTCTAGGTGACCAATAATCATTAAATAATTTCAAAATTAACCTTATGGACTTACGATTTTACAAGGGAACTGCACCTAACTTATACTTAGCATGGAAAATGACAAACCTTGCATACTCCTTAACCAAACAAAATGCTAACTAGAGAAAGATATGTGAGGCAGTATTTAGAACAAAGGCGCTGGTGTATATTGCAGGGGCATACAAAAAATGGCGAACAAAGCTGTGACAATTAGAATAAAGAAGTTCATGATCAATCGCCTTCTTGCAAGGAAACAATTATCGTTAATCATACAGCTCAAAACAAAAACCACTTGGAATCAGTTTAATCTTGTAAATTCACCTTAAGCATGATTACTTAACAACTTTGACATTTAAGTGAAACATGTATTATAGCATCACATATTAATCAAAGAATGAGAATCAGGCAGATTTGGAAACTAAACAGACCAGATTAAGCTGATAAAATGGACAAAATAGGCTCCATGACACTTCTAATTTAGACTCTAGATTCCAAAGATCACTTATCAATTTTTAGAGCAAGCACAGTGAATCCATCAAACTGAAAATTTAATGAGACCGAATAACCAACATCTAAACCAAACAGATTCGAAATCTATGAGGCATTAACGATAGAAAAATTCAACCAAACTAATCGCTACTCGAAAACTACGAGCCATGACGCGGCTGAAATCACATATTAAAACGTATATTAAACTCATCCGGAATGACAAACAAATTCACCAGAAAAAGATCATAAACACTTTCAATCTAACAAGATCTTAACTACTATTATTTTCCGATCAATACCATAACAAGTTAAGAGGGAGTAAAGAGATGAACCTGAAGTTGAACCTTTCTTTTGATAATACAACAACTGAACTTTGAATCCAAAATCCCACCAAGAAATAACAACAAATCAAAAATAGAACTACGACACAGTAGCAAAACTCGAATGCTGCCGAAGACTAAGAATGACAAACGACGACCCCATAATCTTGTTCTATGTTGGTTCAGGCGAGGTCGACGGCGACTATTCGTTTGGTTGAGGGTGGAGACGATGACTATAGGAGTGGTGGTTGTTGGTGGTTGTTTGGCCGCGGTGAGAGAAGTCTGGCGATGGGGTCGCTGGTTGGCGTGAGAGAAGGGAGCTCCATTTGGTTTCAAGAGGAGATCCGATGGGGCAAGGCAGACGACGACTGGTCTTAAGAGTGAAGAAGAAGGGTGGTTTGATGGTTGGAGAGAAGTTGGCCGGTGATGATTGGCTGCTGGCTGGCGGGTTTCGGGCTCCTGCGGCTGGTTTTGGTTAAGAAGATGAAACCAAAGGGAATGGCTTAGGGGGGTCCCTGGCTTTCTAGGGTTCTATCTTGTGTGTGTGTTTTTTTTTTTGGGGAAGAAGATGGATAGATGAGGTCTGTTATTTTTCAGATGATGACGAAGAATGGGGAAAAATAATCCTCGAAGGAGAGAATCTGATTGTGATTAGGTCTAGTCTCTTTTAGGAAATGGGTTTTAAGTAGAGGGGATTTGAGCCGAAATAAGCTGGCGAGTCAGGCATGGAGTTTTGGGCTGGGCAAGAAAGGGGGAAATTGGGCCAATTGGAGCTGTTGTGGCCCAATTTGAGACTAAACTTAAACAAAATCTTTCTTTTTTATTCATTTTCTTTTCTTTGATTCTAAACCCTAAGTCAACTAATTAAAACATAAATCAAATCCTAAAAATGCAAAAAAAAATCTAAAATTCTATGAAATGAAGAGTTGAACATTTTTATGATTTTCTTGATTTATGATATTCCTAACATGTATAAAAATGTGAATAAATTCAAAAACAAATAAAGAAAAACTTCTAGAATTCATAAAAACAATTAAAATTATTTTTGGATTATTTTTACGAGTAATTTTGTATGTGGGGAAACAGTTAGGTGCTCACAGCTGCACCTCTTTGCTCGGAAACATGAAGGGTTTTAGGGCAAAGATAAAGTAAGCAATCATGAACAATTTTTGCCCATTTTGTACTCCATGAGAAGCATTATGGAAAAATTTGACCGAACCTTGCTTCGGAGGTTGCCTACATATCCTTGGCTATAAAGGAATCAGGTAAGTGTAGTTCAAGATGTTTTGGTAGCTGGGACTACTGGAATCTGTGATTTCACTATTGTTAGTATTGTTGCCGCTTGCTGAGCTTCCTATTACACAAAAGTCACAATGAAAAAGAAACTAACTAAGCCTATCAGCTACGGGTTACAAGATTCCTATCTATAAGTCTTCTGAAACTTGTTGAGTCTTGAATGGTTCTTCATGCAGACATTAGATTTGAACCTTGATTCTTGCTAGCTATAGGTCCTAGTTCAATCTTCTTCAGCTTTTTTAGATCAAGATGAGACATACAGAGCTTGTGACTTCAATTATGTCTTGAGCAGTCCACATCTTTTATCCGCTTCTGCACTTTGGATTCACTCTTTTTTTCTTCTTTCTTTTATTCTTGATTGAGACTTCTTTTCGGTTATCTCGAACCTTATCGACCCCCATTCTTGAGGCGAGCTTATGCTACTTCTAATTTGAATTGACAGACAGGACAGGAGGTTTCCCCTATTCTTCAGGAGGGATCCCGTTGTATCTTACTGGAACTTGAAATGAATTTCCTCATTCTCCAGGTGGGCGCCTGTTACCGACTTAAAATTAGAAATGAATTCCCTTATTTTTCACGTGGGCGCCTGCTACTGACTTAAAAACTTGAAATGAATTCTCTCATTCTCCAGGTGGGCGCCTGACGCTAAAACAAAATAGACAAAATAAATGAAATTTTTCTACCCCAGTGTGCAATGGGAAGATTTGTGAGTTATTAGCAGAACTATAAATCGCTTATGATATTGATGAAGGATGCAATGATGAGAGTTAAATTAACGACTCGACTAGGATGTGCGTCTCTTGTAAGTAAAACCAAGAAAACTTTGACTAGTAAATGAATCCGCTAAAAAAAGCATGAATGACCCAGACTAGGAAGTGTGTCTCCTAGATTTAAGATTGAGCTTGCAGAAAACTATAAACTAATCTTAATTAAAGTAAAACTAACCCTATTCTCCAGGCGGGACCCCTGATTTCAAGGAAACTAAAGATTGATTAAAAATTGACCCTTTTTTATTTTCAAATCTAGACTTCCCTTTTTAATTTAAAATTATTATCCTAGGAGAAAATCCATCAGAATAGTTTTAAACTTAGGAGAAAGATTCATCAGACTATGATTTTGATCCTAGGAGAAAGTTCATCAGACTAGGTCTTTTTTCTTTTCTTTTTTCTTTTTTGTTATCTTGGGAGAAAGTTTCATTAGACTAAATTTCTATCCTAGGAGAAAGATTCATCAAACTAAGACATTTATTTGTTATCTTTGGAGAAAGATTCATCAGACTAAGATTTTTATCATAGGAGAAAGTTCATCAGACTATGTTTTCTATCTTAGGAGAATGATTTATCAGACTAAGATTTCGATCCTAGGAGGAAGTTCATCAGACTAGGTCTTTTTTTATTGTTATCTTAGGAGAAAGATTCATCAGACTAAGATTTTTATCCTAGGAGAAAGTTCATCAGATTAGGTTTTCTACCTTAGGAGAAAAATTTATCAGACTATGATTTTTATCGTAGGAGAAAGATTTACTAGACTAGGTTTCCTATATTAGGAGAAAGATTCATCAGACTAAGATTTCGATCCTAGGAGAAAATTCATCAGACTAGGTTTTCTATCTTAGGAGAAAGATTTATCAGACTAAGATTTCTATCCCAGGAGAAAGTTCATCTGACTAGGTCTTCTATCTTAGGATAAAGATTCATCTGACTATGATTTCTATCCTAGGAGAAAATTCACCAGACTATGTTTCCTATCTTAGGAGAAAGATTCATTGGACTAAGATTTCTATCCTAGGAGAAAGTTCATCAGACTAGGTCTTCTATCTTAGGAGAACGATTCATCAGACTAAGATTTCTATCCTAGGAGAAAATTCCTCAGACTAGGTTTCCTATCTAGGAAAAATATTCATCAGACTAAGATTTTTATTGGGAGAAAATCCATCAGACTAGGGCTTTCTATCCTATGAGTAAAAGTTTTAAGATCAATGGAAACTTTTTATGCACAATAGCAAGAAAAATAAAGGCAAATATTTGCGAAACTTCCCTTTGTCGGCTATTCTCTTCTTCTTTTTTCTTTTTGTTTTCTTTTTCTCTTTTTTTTTTGAACCATTGTCCTTGCACTGCTTTGTTCCTGTTTTAAACAAAAAAATTCCAACTTTTGAAAGTTATGGTCGGTTTGTGGCCTTGAGTCTTGAGCAGCTTGGCTTTGTGCTCAATCAACTTGAGTCGGTCTCAAGAGACTTTTGCTCTGCATCAACCCTAATTGTTTCACACCCATTACCGTTTGTATTTTTGGCTCAACCAGCCGTATCCCGACTTGAGATCTTTGCTCAGGTGACCTTTTCTGATATCTTTAATGACTTCCTACTTTTGAGCCATTTGTCTGTCAGAAAGAATCAGTAGTTATCTTTGCTTGTGCCAAGTAGTCCGATAAGAGTCTTTTGGGGGAAGCCTTTGCATGAATCCTCAAGTCATATTGACTGTAACACCTGAGTATGCTGGCCAAATTTACTTTGTGCAATTGAAAAGCTGGTAGCAGATTTTGAAATCTTTTCTTGATTGTTTTGACAAGGACTGACTCAAAGTGAAGGGGCACAATGATGCAAAGAAACAATATTAACAAGAAATTCCCCTATCGGGAAGGACAGAAGGAAGAGTTTTTTTCCAATCACTAGCCTTAATGAATCATGACATGCATTTTGGACTTAATGGCTGATCTATAAAATTGACCTAATATTTCCTTTCACCATTCCTACAACCTTTAAAGTTAGTCTTGCTTATGCCAATTCTTTGTATCAGCTTCATGATTCACTTTCGACTAGTGGTGCCTAGAGAGGTTTCCACCAACAAGTCTCTCTCATTTATTTTCTCTACTTACTGTCGCCTTACAGTGCCCAGTGGGGGTTTTCACTAGTAAGACTCTCATTTTTCTTTTATTTTTCTCTTTTTCTTTTCTTGTGTGAGCAACTTGACAATGTTCTATATTGCGTGACAACCGTTTCTCATTGCATGCTTCTCTTGGCATTCTTGAAGGCATATCGGTAGGTCTTTATTTGGAATATTTTTGGATAGGGTTGGGAAGAATGGATTACATGAAGGCTCAAAATAGACTCAAAATGAGGGGGTTGTAGACTTACAACTCTTGGAATAGACTCTTTCAAAATTAAAAATAAAATCTTTGCCCTAGTTTCAAAGACTTGGGATTCTTGGATTTTTAGACACTTATTTGGTAGGACCAAATCATGTAAGACTTCCTACGTATCCTTTTTTTAAGGAATCAGATTGAACGTAGTACAAATATCTATCCTAACTATAATTTTTCTTTCTATTTCTTTTTCTTCTTCTTTTTTTTTTTTCAAAACATGTTTCCCCAACTTTTATTTTCTAGGGGAATGGACCTTTGATTGTTCTTTTCTTCTTCTTCTTCTTTTTTTCACTTGAAATTTCAAAGAATTGCCTCGGTTTGTACTGTTGGGGCATAAACCTTCATTTTGTTTCTTTAATTTTGATTCCAAACATGATTCCAAAAGAGGGCGGTCAAAGAAAAAATAACACAAGCTCAATAGGGGTAACAAAGGGTATAAACTACTTAGGTAGCAGAAAAAAGGGCCTCCTAGCCTCGAGAACACCAAACGTATTATCTTTTCGCGATCACAACATTGATAAACATGCCTATCTTCTTGGCGTGTCGTGGCTGAAAGACACCTTTCATCCATTAACGTCAAACTTCCAACAAATTTCAACTGATTCTTCTTCAAAAATATCTTTTTCTCGATTATCCAATACAAGATTAAATCAGTTTTCTAAGATTTGGCCAAAAATTCTGCAGGCATACCATGTCACGAGAAGTAGCGGCAAAAGAACTAAGCATGGAATGACGCAAAAGGACAAACTGTATTTCATTGAGTAAAGGATAGAAACGTTTAAAAACAAAACAAACACCCTAAGATCCGAGTTACAACCCTAAAATAACCCGAATAATAAAAATAGCAACATAACAAACGGACAAGACTCACATAGACAGAATGGAGGGAAAGGGTTTGGCTTAATAAAACAAACAAAATCTGGATCACAACTCTAAAATAACCTAGATAATACAAAAAACATCAAAACAAGCTACCAAGATTCCTTCCTAGTGAGGAGGGAATGGCTTTTCAATTGCTAAGCTTGACATTTAGCCACAAATTTGCTTATCAGAATTACCATGGCTTTATCCAATTTCAGTCGGCAGGTTCCAGAGAGGATTCACATTCTCCATGTCACCAAGCATCATCTCTACAAAGTGTGCATCATCATGTGCATGCAAAGAATTCTGCGTGATATTTTGGGTGTCACTATCTTGGATCACAATCAATTTTTCCTGGATCATGCTTTCTATTTCTCTTTTCAAATCCCAACAACTTTTAACATTGTGCCCCTCGGCATTGGAATGGTATTCACACCTTTTAAAAGGGTCAAAGATTATTGTACGTAGGTCCATATGATTTGGAGGAAAAGGCGCAATCATGTCATAATGCTTTAATTTCTCAAAAATACTTGAATCAGACGCTCATATTGGTGTAAAATTATCTTTCAACCTTTGTTCCGCTCTATACCCCTGGCTTGGATGTGGGTTATAGGACACTTGAAAATTTTGTGGAGACTGGTGGAGATTTTTCCATGCTGGTGCTCACCTTCTGGGGTGTCTTGGTGGCTGGACAACATAATGAGATGGAGCAACATAGTATTGTGGGTTCTGAGGTGGATAGTAGTACTCAAGGGAATCATCAATAAATAGATGAGGGTGGTCATACCTTCGAGATGTTCTCCAAGGACCTCTTCTCAAACCTGATGTCATCATGATTTCTTCAACCTTCTCATTCGTATCATTTAAATTACCAGATTCAATTTGGACAGACAAATTTGCAACTTTTAGAGCCGCTTGACTTACCATTTCTCCCATTTCGTTTGCTTCTGAGAAGGATTTGCCAACTACGGACACCATGTTTTGAAAGTAATCTGGCTCTTGCGCCTGAAGGAAGACAGTGATTATCTCGTGGTCATCCATGGGTTGCTTAACTCTAGCCGCTTTCTCTCTCCATTTAATGGCATATGCCTTGAAACTTTCAATTGGTTTCTTCTTCAGGTTTGAAAGGGAATTACGGTCTGGAGCGGTGTCGATGTTGTATTAGAACTGTTTGACAAAGTCCTGGGCCATGTCATCCCAGACATACCAGCGAGATGTGTCTTGATCCATAAACCATTCGGAGGCTACACCCGTAAGGCTTTCCCCAAAATAAGACATCAGTAATTCTTCATTTCTCCCTGTACCTCTTAGTTGATTGCAATACTTTTTCATGTGGGCTATTGAGTCTCCATATCCATCATACTTCTCAAATTTGGGGATCTTGAAACTAGGTGGCAAGTGAACATTGGGAACATACATAGATCCTTGAAGGCAATACTCTTCTGACCTGCAAACCCTTGCATGTTTTCAACTGTTGTTCTAAGATTTTCAGTCTTTGGGTCATTTCTTCCTATGCCATCTTTCGGGCAGGCTTCTCAATATTTACAGGAAGATCAATAGGTACGAGTGGCACTCAGGAGAGTGGTACTGCTCTTGCTGGGTAGCAAATTCCGACTCATGAGTTTTCCTCTGTACCAGTGTCGGCTGTGGGACGGTGAAGACGAGCATAACAGTAGTAGTTATCTGATTGGTTGTCAATGGCAAACTTTGAGAGCATGCAATAGAAGTTCTAGTTGTAGTCGTACAGTTGGGATAAGGACTGAACCCAGGTGGATATGATTGATCAGACAATGAGACCGGAATGGCAGTAGTCGAGATGGGTGTGGACTCTGGGAAACCATGAGAAGAAAAGGGTTGTCCTTGGCCATTAGCCATGCTTGACACATTTCAGTCATTTTGTGTTTCAGTATTCTATTTTCCTCAACCACAGTAGACTTTTGTTGAGCCCTATTGAGCATTTATAACAACTTCGATGTTAGTTGTCATAGATATTTTTCCCTTGGATCTTGTGTTTCCAGCTTACCACAAACCAACCACCTTGTACTTTATTCACAATTCAAAACAAGAGACACATTAGAATGGACTCAGTTAGTCCTTGTTATAATCATTTTTTGATTATTTTTAACTTTTTACATTTTTTAGGGTTGGTTGATCGAACCTAATATGGATTGCCTACTTATCATGAGGGAACATGAATCAAATCTTACGTAGTTCGGGAAGATTAGAAATAAAGTAAATAAACTAACTCTTTTTTTTGGATTTTGGACTTTTCGAAAGAAAGACTTAAAAAAAAGAAATAAAATATTTTTGGATTTCGATTTGTTTGTTTGTTTATAAAAAAAAATGAAAATAAAGACTTCTAAAGAAGAAAGAAATTGTATTTTTTTGGAACTTTTTGTACTTGTTCTTTTAGAATTTCGAAAGAAAATTTTCTAAAGAAGAAAGAAAATATTTTTGGATTTTTTTGGAATTTTATTTTTAATTTATGAAAGATGAATGAAAATATTTTTGGATTTTGATAAGAAATTAAAAGAAAATGTTTTTGTATTTTTTACAAATTGGGGTCTAAAAGAAAGATGTATACAGCAAAATCGGAGGGTCCAATTTCCCGATACCAAGGCCTTTCAGAAGATCGCCTCAAAGCCTCGTGGCTACAAGGATGCACTAGAGTCTTCTTCCTCGGGGCCCATCGACATCCAGTCTTAAGAGGATGCCGGTCGGGGCTAAAGTAAAAATGGGAGTTCCCAAGACGCGGTTGAGTATGTCGCAGGTGAGTCTGACAAAGCCTAGCCAGGATAGCCTGAGCCCTACTCGGTCTGTCATTTCCAGCCATCCCATGTCCATACCTTTACAGCTAATATGTTCCTTAACATATAAGCTTCTCCCCTTCTATATAAAGGGGATTCCGATTATTTTGTAAGGGACTGATGTTGCTCCAAAGACTCTACATGAAATATATGATAACTCTCTCTCTCTTTCTCTCTAAGACACTCTCACGACATTGTTGTTCTATATTATTATTTTCATATTTGTTCCACATTCATTGCTTATTTGTTGCTTATCATTGTCCATAAAGAGCCTCCTTTAATATTATCGCTTTTGTTAGCCCTTCCCCGATTCCCCTGATAGCTCGAGCCCGAGCTCGAGACCCGACCTCGAGGCCACAAATAGACTAGCTCGAGTCCCCGAACGGCTATCTCTCAGTTCGATTACTCCTTTTCTTTAGCTCGTGTCTCATCCTTTAACTACACACACATAACATCAACTGCTCCACAACTAGCATAAAATATATCATTTATTTTTAGACTCCCATCAACAAATTTAATTGTTTTTACCATTTTTACGGTAAGCAGTTTGGCACCCACCGTGGGGGCAATATACTAGTGATTATTTCCTTGCTAGTTTCGTCACACAAAGCAAGTTATCTTTCACACTTCTTCTTTTCCAAGATCTTAAATTGCAAGTCAAAATGTCTGGCTCGGTGAACAGAGTTGAGAACAACAACCTCCAAAACTACGGAGAGAACGGTGTAGCAGTTCTAATCATCGGCGCGCTACCACTGAACCTTGATAATGCGCCTAGACCGATTCCAGCGGACGCGGGTTCACAAGACGCAAATCAGGTCGACAAAACCCCATGCACCGACAGAAGCATACAGCAACACGACCAATAGTAAGCCTAAAAAACCCCAACTCGGGAAGAACATGAAGTTAGACTTTATGTTATCTTTAAAATGTTGCAGGCACAACAACTGGCTGTCAACCAGCTGCAAAGCCATCTAAAAACTCTCAGCACCGTAGCACCGGGAACAACTCCCCTGGCCGAACAGCTACCAGAGAAACTGAGCAATAATGGTTCGACAACCGACCCTACTATCGTGAAAATGCTTGAGGATATTTCTAGAAGGATCAAGTAGAGCGAGAAGATGATAGACGCCAATGACAAGAAAGTCAAAACTTATAATTCCAGGGTCGGCCAGATCCTGGGCACACCCCTGGTCCTAAAAGGCATAGACTCAAGGAAATTCGTGCATCGGCAATTCTCGGAGGAAGCAGCTCTGAAACCCATCCCAAAGAAGTTTAGAATGTCGTAACTCCCAAAATATAATGGGACCTCAGATCCCAACGAGCACGTTACCACCTACACATGCGCAGTGAAAGGCAATGACATAAAAGATGATGAGATCAAGTCTGTCTTATTGAAGAAGTTCGGGGAAACACTCTCAAAGGGGGCCATGATGTGGTACCATAATCTAGCTCCTAACTCTATAGACTCATTCACCATACTGGCAGACTCCTTAATAAACGCATACGCCGGTGCCATCAAAGTAGCAATGAGGAAATCTAACGTATTCAAGATCATGTAAAGGGAGAACGAAATGTTGTGGGAGCTTGTGTCTCGCTTTCAAATGGAACAAATGAAACTACCCCCGATCTCTGACGACTGGGTGGTACAGGCTTTCACTCAAGGCCCGAACGAGCAAAGTTCTGTGGCCTCGTGGCAGTTGAAAGAAAATCTGATCGAGTATCCCACCGTAACCTAGTCAGATGTCCATAACCGATACCAGTCAAAGATCACGCTCGAGGATGATCAATTGGGAGACCTTTCGGGCTTAGTATACCCGAAGATGCTCTTAGCAAAGGAGTCAAAGCCAAACAAAGAATGGTATCAGCCATACACCGAAGATAGAAGAAATGCCCCGAGATGCAACCCGCCTCGCAATGACCGATCGGTCAACCGAGGGCAGAATCCTTGAGAGTTCATTAACAGAGCCGGATTCGATAGAAACATGGGGCAAACAGGGGCACCACGCCTATCAGAATACAACTTCAATGTTGATGTTTCAGACATCGTGTTTGCCATTGGCAAAATCAAGGATACCAGATGGCCTATCCTGTACAGTCGGATCCTTCCCAAGGGAATCATAACTTGGTATGCAAATTTCACAATATGCATGGCCATAGAACCCAGGATTGTCACCAGCTACGAGAGAAAGTGGCGAGGCTACTCAGCAAAGGTCATCTAAGAGAATTCTTGAGTGACTGAGCCAAAAATCCGATCCGATAAAGAGAGGCGGCTAAGAAGAATGAAGTAAACGAGCCACGACACATTATCCACATGATATTAGGAGGGATCGATGCTCCTCAAGAACCCGTGATGAGAAGTACAAAAATATCCATCACCAGAGAAAAGCGAACCCAGGATACGTCCCCAAAGATGCCCTCACATTCAGCGAGGAGGACTCCGAGACCCTGTCTCAACCTCATAATGATGCACTGGTAATCACTTTCCTTGTAAATACATTTCAGATAAAATATGTACTCGTGGACCCAGGTAGCTCGGCCAACATTATCAGGTTCAAGGTAGTAGAGCAACTCGAACAACTAGACCAAATCATGCCTACCACTCGATTCCTCAACAGATTTAACATGGCAAGCACGATGACAAAAGGAGAGATCACTCTCCCGGTCAGCGTAGCCGGCGCAACCTAGATGATGAAATTCCCAACAAAAGACGGGATTAAAACCGTCCACGGGGAGCAGCACGCTGCAAGGGAGATGTTTGCAGTGCACAACGTGGCACTAGAGCCAATATCTCCACTCTCTAGAGAACCTAAGGATAAGCAAACTGCATCTTCGGCTAAGCCCGATTGAACACAGCAGAAGACCGTACCGAGTCCTCACCACAAACAACGGAGGCATACCAGACCTCAGAATATCGCCAAACGCATCCCGTGATAAGGTATAACCATCTCCCTTTTTAATTTATATTTTATACTAACCCTTCGTACATGTACTCGATCAAAGTCGTCAAAAACGCACGCCCAACTCGAAGACCCTTAGTTTTTAAAGGTATCTGTTGCACTCTTTTCCTTCGACCGAGCTTTTGTCCCAAATAGGGTTTTGCCAGGAAGATTTTTAACGAGGCAACACCTATATGCTACCTAAGGGGAATCCAACAGGTCCTCAAGGTTTCTTTTGCCATCAACCATGAGCACTGATGGACACCCTTTCGGAAGATCGTCCACTAAAAAGCCAAGAAATGCCAAATAGGATCCCAATGAGAAAATGATGTACCAGAC